>WNWK01016309.1:0-45266 GCA_009830355.1 Cherax destructor | reverse complement strand
CCTTTCTATGTTCATGTGGCACCCCCTTTTCCCCTTCCCCCTTGGGAAGTTCCTGTTGTCCATGTCTGTTCTTTTCCTCTGCCTTGCGCGAAAGCCCAACTACCTAAGGCGGGGGCTTGTTTTTTCTAGACCACTTCCGTTCTCATTCCCATGCCATCGCAGTGTATACCGATGGTTCAAAGTCATCTGACGGCGTCGGATTCGCAGCAGTTTTTCCCCGGACAGCGCCGGGGGCGAGGGCACACCCCCTTGGCTAGCATATTTACAGCTGTTTGGGCCATTTTTGTGGCGCTTATCCGTATTGCATCTATCCCCGTGTCACCATTTGTGGTCGTTTCGAACCCCCTTAGTGCTTTACAGGCTATCCGAAAATTTGATACACTTCACCCCTAGTTCTTTGTATCCAACTGTGGTTGCACCTAACTTAGAAAAACACAAAGATTTTTTTTTGTTGGGTCCCTGGTCATGTTGACTTTACAGGGCAATGAACAGGCAGACACTGCTGCGAGATCAGCAGTACATGACCTTCCAGTTTCATATAGAGGTGTTCCATTCACAGACTATTTTGCGGTCATTGCTACCCACCTTTGCACCCGTTGGCAACAACGCTGGTCTGACCTGCTACATAACAAACTTCATTCTATTAAACCGAGTATAGGTTTCTGGCCTTCTTCTTGTCACCAATGTCGAGGTTGGGAGACTACACTCTCCTGTCTTCGCATCGGCCACACTCCTCTTACTCATGGGTATCTCATGGAGAGGCTCAATGTCCCTCTCTGTGAGCATTGTCAGGTTCCAGTGTCTGTTCACCATATTCTGTTGGACTGCCCACTCTATCAACGAGCACGCAGAATTTACCTCCAGCGGCGTCTTCGCTCTGCTGCCCTTACTTTACCTTCCCTTCTTGCTGATGGGCCCTCCTTTAATCCTGACTCTCTCATTGACTTTTTGACAGCAACTGACTTACTGCACAAGCTCTGAAGATTATACCTCTAGCACTCCCCTCAGTCCCTTCTACCTCAATCTCTTGCTATACTTTATCCTTGCACTATCCACTACCCTACTGCACTCCATACCCTACTAATTATCCCTCTCCCTCTTACAATCCATTCTCCCTGCATCCTGCACTACCCTGCAGTGCTATATGACCCCTATGGTTTAGCGCTTCTTTTGATTATAATAATAATTTGTTATATGTAATTTTTTTTTTTTTACTTTGGCCATCTCCCACCAAAGCAGACTGAATATATTTTTGTTTTTCTTGAATTTTTAATTTCAAATAGGCTGACCTTAAGGACTGTGGTTAAAATTTGGCCAAGTCAAGGCAATGGGTAAGTCTTCTTACACTTGTTGCCTCTATTAGACCTAGCAGTAAATAGGTACAAAGATAGTCACTGAATATTGTTGGTTGAAATGAACTGAGGTAGGATCTAGCTCTTGGCATTTTCATTAGTAGTTTATAAAAAAGAAAACGGTAAATTTTTTGTATTGCAAGATGTGCCGAGAGATGGAATGAGGATAACTGTTGATTGATTATTGATTATTTGGGCAGAATAGTCTTGGAAGGCAGTGTTGTGTTGGGTCAGGGCTTCTTAGTCTGGGTTGGATGACAGTTAATTGTACTTTTTAAGGAATTTAATTCTTTAGTTTATATTAAACTATTTCCCATTTGCTCCATTGTGTCCAGCAGAAGTTTTACTATTATATTTGGTTCTAATTTACTAGTACTGATTAAACTGTTTCTTTATTACCTCCCATAATAAAAACAAAATATGTTGAGGCCATTTTTTCCTTAATAGGATTACTGTAGGTGGAGTGGTTTTAATGTCACTCCACAGTTGCAAGAAGTAGCTTTCTTTATCTTAGGTCTACTCATAACTACAATGGATGTAGAGAGATAGTAATTTCCAAGTGATAACTACTCCAGCTTTTCTGGGAAGAAACCTTTGAAGCTTGAAGCTCCTGTAGATACCAAAATCATAATTGAATGCTTGATGATGTCCTTATTGCTTTACTGAAGTTTCCCAGCTCTGTCTGATGGCTTTCATTATTTGATCTATAAAACCCATCTGGTGACATACCTATGACAACTTGCTGGCCTGCGCTTAAAGCCAGGCTTTGCTGTGATGGAATTTGACAGGGAAACGTAGCTATGTAACAATTAAGGAATAGGGTAGCAGCACACTGCCGATATGCATAGCTTTGTTTTATTTAAAAATTATTCCTTAGTGATATCCAATCTTTTGGGCACAATGTGGTGCATCTTGTTTGGACTTTGCTAAGGTATCTTGTTTCTACTTCTCAAATACAGTAGCTATTTGGAAATACTGTATTGGCTTTTTACACAAACACACACACTCACACCTCCGGAAACACACATCAACCAGATAACTGCTGCAGCATATGGGAGACTGGCAAACATAAGATTAGCGTTCCGTTATCTTAACAAGGAATCATTCAAGACACTGTACACTGTGTACGTCAGGCCCATACTAGAATATGCAGCTCCATTCTGGAACCCACACCTTGTCAAGCATGTCAAGAAACTAGAGAAAGTGCAAAGGTTAGCGACAAGGCTAGTTCCACAACTCAGGGGACTGTCCTATGAAGAAAGGTTGAGGGAAATAGGACTAACAACACTGGAGGATAGAAGGGTTAGAGGAGACATGATAACGACATACAAAATACTGCGGGGAATCGACAAGGTAGATAGTGACAGGATGTTCCAGAGAGGGAACACAGAAACAAGGGGGCACAACTGGAAGCTGAAGACTCAGATGAGTCAAAGGGATGTTAGGAAGCATTTCTTCAGCCATAGAGTAGTCTAGCGAACGATATAGTGGAGGCGGGAACCATACATAGTTTTAAGATAAGGTATGATAAAGCTCATGGAGAAGGGAGAGCAGAGACCCAGTAGCGGACAGCGAAGAGGCGGGGCCAGGAGCTGAGTCTCGACCCCTGCAACCACAATTAGGCGAGTACACACACACACGCACACACAGGCACACACACACACAGGCACAGGCACACACAGGCGCGCACACACACAGGCACACACACAGAGACAGAATGTTCCAGAGATGGGACACAGCAACAAGGGGACACAGTTGGAAGTTGAAGACTCAAATGAATCACAGGGATGTTAGGAAGTATTTCTTCAGTCATAGAGTGGTCGGGAAGTGGAATAGCTTGGGAAGCGATGTAGTGGAGACAGGTTCCATACATAGCTTTAAGGAGAGGTATGATAAAGCTCATGGAGCAGGTAGCGTAACCCAGTAGCGGCCAGTGAAGAGGCGGGGCCAGGAGCTATGACTCGACCCCTGCAACCACAACTAGGTGAGTACACACACACACATACACATATACATATACACACACACACACAGAGCTGACTTCCTGTCTACATTTTCATTGCATACTACAGATTGCATTTTGTCCTTAATTCTCACCTGACTTGTTATATTGTATTTTTGGTTTAAGGAATATGCCGGAGAGTGAGTTCAGAGGACAAAACAATCACTATTGTAGTGTTCTGGTCATTTATTACAGTATTATATATTCATGGGGATGAGCTAAACCCTTAATGTTAATAAAATGCCTTGGAATGGAAAGCAATTAGTGGTGATCCAAGGAAGGGGATGGTAGCTCCATTTCTTCGAATCATGAGCTTTTCACCAGAATCAAGGCACCCTCCTTGATGGGATTGGGTAATAAAATCAACAGGTTATACATAGGGCCATGGTTATATCTTGTATTAACCTATAAAATTTCTTACAGGCTACATTGTCACATATTTTATGACCTTTAGTGCTGCTTAATTAAGTTTCTTATAAATATTGTTTATGCTGTATATTACATTTATAGTGTTAATGAAATATTTTTTCTTATTCTTTAGTCTCGGAATGACCAATGTCTCAAGTTGGCCCATATGTTATCCGATATGCATTTTCGAAACCTGAAACAGAAAGTGGTACTTCTTTATCGAACAGAAGAAGCAGCGAAACAACTAGAATCTACAAAGCTTCAGTCTACAGCAGGGTAAGTTTTTCATTTGGTTTGTTGTGCAATGTGTGAAATGTAGGGTAATTTAGTACAATTCCTCCCTCATAGTGTTTGTCATGACTGAATTTTCAATGTATGGTAAGCTTTTGTAGAGAGAATGTGTTGAGGAAATCCAAGGAATAAATGATTCTTTCAGGTATGATTGAAAACAGTTACATTCAGAGAGAAGAATTATTAATTATTGATAATGATTTGGAGGCAAAAATTTCATGCTTGGGATGAGGAGTAATGAAAGTTATTGAAACTAGTTAAGAACCAAAAGTGTGCATTAAGTTAGGAAGGTCAGAAGGAGTGACAATCATTGGAAATACAATAGGATTACATCTCAAGATATTGAGAGCTGGTGGGGATAGTGTTAGAATGTCTTGTAAATTTTTGATTAGTGTGTGTGTGTGTGTACTCACCTATTTGTGGTTGCAGGGGTCGAGACTCAGCTCCTGGCCCTGCCTCTTCACTGATTGCTACTAAGTTCTCTCTCTCCCTGCTCCATGAGCTTTATCATACCTCGTCTTAAAGCTATGTATGGTTCCTGCCTCCACTATGTCACTTGCTAGACTATTCCACTTCCTGAACTCTATGACTGAAGAAATACTTCCTATTGTGACCCCTTGTTTCTGTGTCCCATCTCTGGAACATCCTGTCTCTGTCCACCTTATCTATTCCACGCAGTATTTTGTATGTCGTTATCATGTCTCCCCTAACCCTCCTGTCCTCCAGTATCGTGTGTGTGCACGCGTGAGGTCAGGTGTGTGTGAGAGAGAGGCCAGGTTAGTTACAATTTTGTCCTAGGCACAATGTGTGTGTGTGTGTGTTTGTGTGTGTGTGTGAGGTGTTTGTGTGCGTGAAAATTGTAGGGATGTAAGTCGTCGTCTTTTTTATTTTTATTTTTTTAGGATTTGTAGTTTAGTGTATGGCAGAATTGTTATTAAAAATTATTCAACCCTTTGACTGTCGCAACCCCAAATCCTGAGGTGTCTCCTGGTGTCGCAAAATTTTTGAAAAAAAAAAAATTATGAAATGATAGAGAATCTTTTCCCGATGCTAATGTCACCAAAAGTACGAAATTTGATGGAAAACTCACGGAATTACTCTCTCGCGAAGTTAGTGATCTCTGCGATATATACGCATCGGCGATTTTGCCGACTTTGAGCCCTATTTTTGGCCAATTCCATTATTCCAGTCGACCAAACTCAGCTATTTCTTTAGAACTCCATTTGTTCTGTCGATTGAGTACAAGAAACTGCCAAAAAACCAATTGCAACTACCCAATAAAGTGGTCAGAAATTTCAAATTTGGCCAATTTAATGAAAAATAAAAATATGTTAATTTCAAAATAGTGTCCAGAATAAACAATGCAGACATTCCTGGCACTAAAATAAGATTTTCTCTGTTTATTAGTCACGTCTTTAGGCCCCTCTTATATTACTCTTGCTTTCTGCTTTGATTTTTTATTCACTCAAAAAATAAAAGATTTACTATTATGCAGACTACTGCATTATTGTAAAAATGGTATAAATAATATCAGTGCATTTGTGTAAGAATATTAGACTCACCAGTTGACATGTATTGGACGCGTGGAGTGATGTGATCTGTTTACTCTTGAACATTGGCAAAAATCAAACATTTCTGCTACTTTGAGCTCAATTTCAAGGTTGTTTTCACCATGAAACTAATCAAAATCATCTCTAATATGTTTTCCATTCTATCATATGAGACCACGAAAAAGAGAATACAACCATAAATACTATACGAAAATACACCTCAAAGTCGGTGTTTTAATCCAAAAACACGGTCAGTTTTTTTTTCTCATGCACTGCGTGCTGCAGGATTTTTTTTATACAGCGCACACTGACCACACATGTGGGCCTACCAGTTTTCTCCCACTTGATTTGAAGCCTCTAGAATTTTTGAGTACAGTGGTACCTCGGTTAACGATATTTTTTCGTTCCAGAATGCTGTTCAAGTGCCATTACCAAACAAATTTATCCCCATAAGGAATAATGTAAAACAGACTAGTTCTTTTAGACCCCCAAAAATACACTTACAAAAGCATTTAAAAAAATAAACTTACATAAAAGGGCGAGTTTGGGGACCATCGTTAACCGAGGTACCACTGTATATATATACGTCAGAAACAGTGGCTTGTAAGACGTATACGTATATACGACCGAAACAGTCAAAGGGTTAACGGAGAAACTATAATTACCAAGGAACAGCAGATTTACAAAATTAATGGGAATATATGAATGAAATATTCCATTGACAAGCATACTTAGATAAGGGAAAGATGTTTGCTGTATAGGTACAGTCAAACCCCGAAATTCATGTGCTTTGTAAGCTGCTTGATTGAATTATATGATGTCTTTACTGAAGACTTATTTTGCAGATAGCTTTGGTAATAGGTAATACATATTTAAAGAAAAAAAAGGATAAAAAAGTATACGGGGATATAATACATATAGGGCATAATGATAGAAGCTTATTGGACTGTGTATTGGTAGATAAGACTGATGGGGTAGACTTCAGGATGTGCGTGTTAATAGAGGGGGCTCAGATATATCAGATCATTTTTAAGTTGTAGCTGCAGAGAGAGTAAAAGGTAGATGGGATACAAGGAGAATGGCATCAGCAAGTAAGAGAGAAATGAAGGTTTATAAACTAAAGTAGGAGGCAGTTAGGGTAAGATATAAATAACTATTGGAGTATAGGCAGTGAGTGATTCGTGAAATCGTAATGAGTCATGATGGCGGCTTTGAGGGGACTTGAGCTAGAGATAGTGACGGCCACTGGCGGAGATTGCTGTAACTGCATTTGTGGTCACAGTGGTACCATGCTAACTTCCTGGTATAAATACCTAGTAGCGACTGTTGTAGCCAGCTGGTCCAGTGGCTAGCGTGTCGGTCTGAAGTTTTATGACTCTGATTGCAGGTTCTATACCCTCCTGTGGTGTGGTTTATAGGCATTGAGGTGGAAGAGGGACTTAACCTGCTTCTTTTTTTCTCCTCTTCCCTTTTCCCCTTTCCTTTTTCTCCTTTGGGTTTTCTTTCTTCTCCCTTGGGTGTTTGGTTCTTTATCCCCCCCCCCCCCCCGCTGTTTTTGTTCCTACCCTTTGTGGGCCCCTAGCTCCCTTGCAGTGCTGCTCTTTTTATGACTGGCTGACTTGACTTGACCTGACATGACCTTACTACTACTACTACTAGTAGTACTACTACTACTCACCATCACCACCAATAATAATAATAATGAGAGAGTGAATGAGATGCTATCAACAAATGTTGCTGATAATAAGAAAAAGTTTTGGATTAAGATTAATAAGTTGAGAAAGCCTAAGGAACGAATGGACTTGACACCTAAAAATTGGAGAGGAAAGTTATTAAATGGAGAGTTGGAGGTATCCGGAAGATGGAGGGAATATATTGAGGAATTTTTAAATGTTGAAGATAGGGAAGCTGTGATTTCGTGCATTGGGCAGGGAGGTATAACATCTTGTAGGAGTGAGGAAGAGCCAGTTGTAAGTGTGGGGAAAGTGCGTGAGGCAGTGGGTAGAATGAAAGGGGGTAAAATAGCAGGGATTGATGGGATAAAGACAGAACTGTGAAATGTAAGTGGGGATATGCTTTTGGAATGGTTGGTGCATTTATTTAATAAATGTATGAAGAGGGGAATGTACTTAGGGATTGGCAGAGAGCATGCATAGTTCCTTTGTATAAAGGCAAAGGGGACAAAATAGAGTGTAAAAGTTATAGGAGAATAAGTCTGTTGAGTATACCTGGTAAGATGTATGGATGGTAGAGTTGTTATTGAAAAAAATAAGAGTAAGATGGAGAGAAGGATTGTGGATGAACATGGAGGCTTTAGGACGGGTAGGGGTGTGTGGACCAAGTGTTTATAGTGAAGCTTATAGGGGAACAGTATTTAGATAAGAGTAAAGAGGTTTTTGTTGCATTTATGAATTTGAAAAAAAAATATGATAGGGTGGATAGGGAAGCGATGTGGCAGATGTTGCAGATGTGTGGAATAGGTAGTAGGTTACTGAAATCAGTTAAAGTTTTTACAAGGGTAGGGAGGCTCAAGTTAGAGTATGTAGGAGAGAGGGAGATTATTTCCCAGTAAAAGTAGGCCTTAGACAGGGATGCATGATGTCACCATGGTTGTTCGTTATATTTATAGATGGGGTTGTAAGAGAAGTGAATGCTCAGGCGTTGGCAAGAGGTGTGGGTTTAAGACATGAAGAATCTAAAACAAAGTAGGAGTTGTCACAGTTGTTTTTTTAACTGATGACACTGTGCTTTTGGGAGATTTTGAAGAGAAGTTGCAGAGGTTTGTGAATAAGTTGGGAAGGTTATGTAAAAGAAGCAAATTAAAAGTGAACATAGGAAAGAGCAAGGTGATGAGGATAACAAAAAAATTAGGTGATGAAAGATTGGATATGAGATTGTAGGGAAGAAGTATGAAGGAAGTGAATGTATTAAGATATTTGGGAGTGGATTTATCTGTGGATGGGTCTATGAAAGATGAGGTGGATCATAGAATTGATGAGGGTAAAAAGGTGAGTGATGCATTGAGGAGTCTGTGGAGACAGATAACGTTATCCATGGAAGCAAAGAGGGGAGTGTATGAGAGTCTATTGGTACCAATACTTTTATGTGGGTGTGAAGCATGGGTGGTAAATATTGCAACAAAGAGAAGACTGGAGGCAGTGGAGATGTATCTGAGGGCAATGTGTGGATTGAATATAATGCAGAGAATCCGTAACTTGGAGATTAGGAGGTGGTGCCGGGTTTCTAAAAGTATTATCCAGAGGGCTGAGGAAGGGTTGTTGAGGTGGTTTGGACATTTAGAGAATATGGAACAAAATAGAATGACTTGGAGGATGTATAAATATATAGTGGAAGGAAGGCAGGGTAGTGGTCAACCTAGGACAGGTTAGAGGGAGGGAGTAAAGGAGGTTTAGATAGGAGTGTCTGGAGACAAATGGTCTTTATGATTTGACATTCTGTTGGAGTGTGAGCAAGGTAACATTTGAAATGGATTCAGGGAAACCAGTTAACTGGACTTGAGTCCTGGAGGTTGGAAGTACATTGCTTGCACTCTGAAGAGGGGTGTTGATAAGTTGCAGTTTTTTAACTGTAGTGTAGGCATGCCTCTGGCAAGGCAGTGATGGAGTGAATGATAATGAGTGTTTCTTTTTCGGGTTGCACTGCCTCAGTGGGAAATGGCTGATGTGTTAATAAAAAATAAATAATGCTTTGATTATTCAATTTTTTCTTGGTGCCTGTTGTCCTTTTGCTAAATTAGGCTAATCAGAATTTCATTCAAGAGGGGTGCATTCTTTCTTAAGAATATCAGTATTAAGTAGAATTAAGCCATATGTAGAGAGGCAAAAAATACTAAAATATTTGGACAGTCAAATTTTCTTGTTATCCTTGGGTTCAGTATTCACATCTAGGAGCCTAACCTCCACAAAGTAGAAGGTTGAATTATACAGGGATTTGTATGAGGTCTATGAAATGTTTAATTATTGTGTTATGTGGCAAGTGTTCAAAAGTTTGAAATATATACAGTGAACCCCTGTAATCCGTTCCAGGAGCTAGGCCTCAACTCGAACTGGCCGAAAGTCTAACCATTATTTCCCATAAGAAATAATGTAAACACAATTAATCCGTTCCAGACACCCAAAAATATTCACAAAGAATTAATTGTTTAAAGAATAACTATAGTTTTACATACAACACATAATAACACATTAAATTTATAAATTTACATTTAAAATAACATTTACTTACCTTTATTGAAGAGACTTGCTGGCATCTGGAAGATAGGGAGGAGTGAGGGAGGGCTTAGTGTTTGGAAGGGGAATTCCCCTCCATAAGGACTTAAGGGAGGGGCGAGCCTTTTTCAAGAGATTAGGAAAGGAAGATTGAAATTTTTGGAAAAAAATGTTTTCTTACCAAAAAATAGTGCATCATTCTTGCAACATTTTGGTGTAATCAGCTTGTTTATATCATATTTCGTAGTATGTTTTTTCCTTAAATGTATTTTTTTTGATCTTGCTGTCATAAATAATACATGTTGCCAATTAGTGTTTTTTTTTTAGTTTTATCTCTGCAAAAATTAAAATTTTTATGATTATTTCATTAAAAAAAACTACATAGCAACATCTCTGACGCCTCCATTCAAGTGCAGCGACTCATGCCACCTCAGTGGCCTCTGGGGTCTCAACAAGTGCTGATGCATGCAACTCGCTGAGATTTAGCGCGCCATATCCATAGAGTTTCACAGAAAAAAATATATTAATAACTCAGAAATAAGTTATTGACATTGTGTGTAATGTTTTGCGAAAAGTATTAATAGGATTGTCATGATTTTTTCACACGTTATTGAGTAATGATGGCTCTAGAACCACCCATGAAGGATTTCCGATATCTTTTACAGCTTTGTTTTTATTGATTTTTTTCCCCCACAAAATAAAGGCAAAAACAAAATCAATAACTTCAACATTTTTTGTAATGGAATCTACTGACATTTTTGCTAAAATGGATTGGGTCAACAATTATATAGCCTTTATCTTTCAGCTGATGTTAACTAGAGCATTGTACATCTTCCCAATTTTGTAGAAATTTACAAGTTTTGTGACCCCTAATATTTGGCACATTTTATTTTTTTCTATCTAACCTAAAGGCAAAAAATCACAACAAAGACAGTGTATAGGTTTTTAAAAGCTGTATAAATCACTGTAAAATATCTCATTGAAATTAGACGAAAATAAGGTATCAAAGCCCTATCTGGGGTTACTTTCCTTCTTGGTCTTTTACTGGCACTAGGACCAGCTTGAGAGTCACTGGACCCCTGTCTCACAAAATAACTGTCTAGAGTCCTCTGTTTCTGGTGCCTCTTTAACATGTTCCTGAAGTGCAATATGGCTCTGTCACTGAACTTGTTGCAGAGATGGCTTATTTCAGCTTGCTCAGTGTGGTATTTTTCAACAAATTCCTGCACCTTATTCCACATTGAACAAATTTCCTTAATCTCTGAAGAAGGCACCTCCAGTCCATCTTCCTCCTCCTGTGAATCAATTTCCTCTACTGTGGTCTGATGCTGTTCCAGATGAAGCTCTTGCAGCTCTTCAGTGGTTAGCTCTACCTTGTGGTCCTCCACCAACTCTTCCACATCCTCGCCACTCCCCTCCAACCCTAGGGACTTGCCCAATGCCACAGTACCTTCCACAACAGGCAGAGGGTTGTCAGGGTCAGCCTCAAACCCTTCAAAATCCCTCTGTTGGACACACCCCAGCCACAATTGTCTCCAAGCAGAGTTCAAAGTCCTGGAAGTCACTCCCTCCCAAGCCTTACCCATAAGGCTTATGCAATGGAGGATACTGAAGTGATTCCTCCAGAACTCTCTAAGGGTCAACTCAGTGTCTGAGGTCATTTCAAAGCAATTTTGAAACACTGCTTTTGTGTAGAGTTTTTTGAAGTTAGAAATGACCTGCTGGTCCATGGACTGGATGAGAGGAGTGGTGTTAGGAGGTAAGAACTTCACTGTGATGAAACTTAACTCATCAGACAAAAAGTCTGCCAAGTTGTGAGGATGAGCAGGAGCATTGTCCAGTACCAGGAGGCACTTGAGTCCCAATTTCTTTTCCTGTAGGTATTTTTTCACATTGGAGCCAAACACTTGATGGACCCACTCTATGAAAATTTGCTTCGTGACCCATGCCTTAGTGTTATCCTTCTAAAACACACACAATTTATTTTTGATGACATTGTGTTTCTTGAACACTGGGATTTTCAGAGGGATACATGAGTAAAGGCTTCACTTTAAAATCCCCACTAGCATTACTACACAACATGAGTTAGCCTGTCTTTCATAGGCTTGTGTCCTGGCAGTGCCTTTTCCTCCTGAGTAATGTAGGTCCTCTTTGGCATTTTCTTCCAAAAGAGGCTTGATTCATCACAATTAAACACTTGTTGGGGGTTTGAATTTTTCAGTGTCTACAAACCCCTTAAATTCAGTCACAAACTTTTCAGCAGCACGTTTGTCTGAACTGGTACTCTCACCATGCCTTACAACACTGTGTATGCCACTACGTTTCCTAAATCTGTCAAACCAGCCTTTGCTGGCCTTAAAATCACTCACATCAGCACTGGTTCCAGGCATTTTCTTGACAAGATCTGTGTGCAACTGCCTTGCCTTTTCACAAATTATCACCATGGAAACACTATCACCCACTATCTGTTTTTCGTTGATCCACACCACCAACAACTTCTCAACCTCATCCACTGTTTGTGGTCTATTTTTTGTTAACATATCAACACCTTTCGCAACATTAGCTTCCTTGATTTCTTTTCTCTTTGCCAGGATAGAGGTGATAGTAGATTTTTTTTTTTGTACGTACATCCTGGCAAGCTTCCCCACACGTACACCACTCATATTTTTCTACTACAGTGGAACCCCGAGTAACGATCATTCCAAATAACGATTTTTTCGGGTAACAATTGCTTTCTATGGTCAATATTTTTCTCGTGTAGTGATCTTTACTCGGGTAGCGATACGTACCAGACCTGTCCGCCTGCCCTGCGCCTTTGCCCAGGACGGCAGTCTCGCGTTGTTTACACTTGAGTGAACAATACCCAGCAGTCACAATACATTTGTGGTCTTTTTTGGTGGTTTAGTGATTGTCACTGTGAAATAAGTCACCATGGGTCCAATGAAGCTTCCTAGTGGCACCCCAGTGGTAGCATTCATGCAGGGAGTGTAGCAGGCATGCAGGGAGTGTAGCAGGCATGCAGGGAGTGGGGATTCCCCTTACAAACACTAACCCCTCCCCCTGTCCTCTTCCCTATCTTCCAAATGCCAGCAACTCTCTTCAATAAAGGTAAGTAAATGTTATTTTAAATGTTTATTTCAATATTTATTTATAAATTTAATATTGTATGTAGTATTTGTGTGTGTGTTTTCTGTATGTAAAACTATAATTATTCTTTAGAAAATGTATTTTTTTGTGAATATTTTTGGATGTCTGGAACGGATTAATTGTATTTACATTATTTCTTATGTGAAATAAGGTTTCGAATAACGATTTTTTTGTGTAAAGGTCTAGCTCCTGGAACGGATTAAGATTGTTAGTCGAGGGTCCATTGTATCTCCTTCTTCAGTTCGATGGTGTTCCTCACTTTCTTTACCACAGGGGTGCCACTAGGAAGCTTCTTTGGACCCAATGTGACTTATTTCACAGTGACAATCAATAAACAAGCAATACACACAATAAAATTATTGTGAAATGTTTGAATGAGTGTGCTGGATAATGTTCACTCAATGGTAAACAAAGCTAGACTGGCAGGCAGACAGGTCTGGTACGCGGGCCGATACTCGGGGAAACAACCAATAGTCGGGCAAAAATTGGGCCAAAAAAAGCTACTGAAACACAAGTCGGCCGATACTCGGGGTAGCTGATACTTGGGGGTCCACTGTACTAGTAAGTTATTGAAAACTGTAAGGCATTTTCATGAGGCTAGTGAAGTAAATTAAAGATTAAGATGTACTGGAATGAAGGAGATTTTTTTTGTGTAAAAATAGTTCAGGTACTTAGACAAGCATGTTTGATATAGGTCACTATTTATTAGTAGGGTTGTAAGATAGGAGAATGCTTTTATGTTTGGGAGAAGTGTGGTCTTTATAGGTAGACATTTGGCTGTTGTGTGGGAATTTGTGAATCACTTATTGGGAAATTTGAAAGTGGAGCTTGATAGTTTGGAAGGTTGTGTAAAGGAAAACCTTAAAGAGCAAGCCACAGAGCGGGTGGGGTTTGAACCCATGGTGAATGATTTGTAAAACTCCAGGCCAGTGCGCAAGCCACTTGGCCAGCCTGGAGTTTCGCAGCTCGCTCGCCATGGGTTCAGACCCCACCCAGGGTATTTGTGTATTGTTCCAGTCACAGTATTGTTCCTTTTTGTTCTTAATATCCTTAGTCTTCAATACTAGCACCTTCCTCACCAGCAGGATGTAATGAAACCTTCAGATCAGCCTTGGTTTGGCTTTCTTTGCTGAGAGGCCACTGCTGTGTAGTACTTATAAGGCTTGGAGAAGGTATATGAGGAATCCCATGATCTATAACAAGAATCTGTACAGGCAGACCTGGAGGAAGTTCAAAACTGGGCCATCTCTAGATAGAAGACTGACATGAATAAGAAACTGACATCAGGAAGAGTGGGCTCCAAAGCCTGGTAGTCCTTACTCAAAGACCAACATGAATATTCACCTGATGTAATTATTCCACCTCTAAATTGACAGAATGAAACGGTCTCTACTAGCTATCAAGAAAAAAGCTGACTTGTTTGCTGAGCACTTTGCTACCAAGATAAAAAGTCCTTGCTAGTCTTGCTAGTCCATGCAAGTCTTACTAACTGCAAGAACTTGTCAAATGTGTCCGAGGTGACATTAAGGCAGGAAGAAGTACATCTCCTTAAATCCTTGGACCAAGAAAAGGCTATGGGCACAGATAAGGTGAGTCCATTATTTCTAAGTAAACATGCAGACCAGCTATCATTACCTTTAGCTTGCCTCTGCCAACACTGCCTAGCACAGTGTATATTGTCTTCTCTATGGAAAGAGGCCGATGTAGTCCATTCACAAAAAGAACCGAGGGGAAATTGGCAGCTACAGACCAGTGTCACTTCTGTCAGTCATTGGCAGAATTCTTCAGACAGTAATCTCACAGCCGATGAAAATTTTTTTTGACTACCACTTGCTTCTTTGTGACTGACAATATGGCTTCAGAGAAGGCTGCTTTGTTGCTGTTCTGTTAACTCTCTCCACATTTTGGCACTGGCTGCTGTATGAATCCAAGATCAACTGTGTAGTAGCACTGGACATTCCTGGTGCTTTCAACTGAGTATTACATCAGGAACTCGTCAGAATTGCAGGCACTCGGAGCCTTTGGCTCTGCACTGTTCCTCCTCTCTCTCTCTAAGAGTAGCTCTCTATGGGACAGAGTCAACAAGGCACTCAGTAGATACCAGTGTTCCACAGGGAAGTGTGCTTGGTCCATTGTTACGGAATATCTACTTCATCCCAGAATCCCATGCCTATTCAGATGACTATATGACTGTACTTTGACATTTACTTATCTAAGAGTGGAAATGCCAGCTGCTTTCAGGCACCTCAGTCACAAGCTTACTGCAATATCAACCTGGGAAAAATGCCTCTTCAAAAATACAAATGATGGTCTTTAACCCTTTGGGGGTCGCCAGGCCCTCTCCCAAACTCGTTCTCAGGGTCGCAAATTTTTCGGAAAAAATAAATTATTTTTTCTTATGAAATGATAGAGAATCTTTTTCTGATTATAATGACATAAAAATTATGGAATTTGATCGAAAACTAACGGAATTATGCTTTCGCGAAGTTAGCAGTATCGATGACATTTATGCATCGGCGATTTCGCCCACTTTGAGCCCTATTTTCTGCAAATTACAATGTATCGGTCTACTAAAATTATAGCTATTTCGCTAGAATTCCATTTGTTCTATCAATTGAGTACAAGAAACCGCCAATTTACCGATTTCAACTACCCAATAAGGTGGTCAGAAATTGGCAATTTGGCCAATTTCACACAAATTTCAAAAGATGTCAATTCCAAAATAGGGTCCAGAATAAATGAGACAGACATTCCTGGCACTCAAATAACATTTTATCTGTTCATTAGTCACATCTTCAGGCCCCTTTTATATTACTTTTGCTTTCCATTTTGAATTTTTATTCTCACAAAAAATAGAAGATTTACTGTTATGTATACAACTGCATCATTGTAAAAATGGTATAATAATATCAGCGCACTTGTGCAAGAATATTAGACTACCCAGTTGATGTGTATTGGACGCATGGCGTGATTTGTTTACTCTTGAACATCAGCCAAAATCGAACATTTTCGCTACTTTGCACTCAGTTTCAAGGTAGTTGTCATCGTGAAACCAGTCAAAATTATCTCTCTTTCTGTAATATATCATCCATTCTATCAAATGAGACTAAGAAAACGAGAATACAAGAATAAGTACCATACGAAAATAGACTGCAAAGTCGTTGTTTTAAACCAAAAACACTGTCAGTTTTTTTTTCCTCATTATGCACTGTGGGGTGCAGGATTTTTTTATACTGTGCACACTGACTGCACAGACCCATTCTCTCACATCTAGGCCTAACAGCCTGTTTCTGCTTGATTTGAGGGCGCTAGAATTTAGGTGTACTAGTACGACGAAAACCCTGGCACGTAAGTTGTACTAATACGGCCGAAACCTCGAAAGGGTTAATCACTATGATGTTAATGGGGACACAGTGGTAATAATGAATGAAAGTGTAAGTACTCTGGGAAAGTAAGTACTCTTGAAAATAATGAATATTCACTAGGCCTCTTTATTGACCTTGGGAATGCTTTCAGTACAGTAGACCACAGAATCCTGCACCTCTAACTTGAGCACTATGGTTATCAGAGGTCTTGCATTTGCATACACAGTGGTCCCTCTGTTTTCGCCGAAAATTCGTTCCAGAATGCTGCTCAAGTGCCATTACCGAACGAATTTACTTCCTTAAGAAATAATGTCACGTAGGTTAGTCTATTTCAGACCCCCAAAAATACACTTGTGCAACAGCACTTACGAAAATACACTTACATAAATGTTCGAGTTTGGAGATGCACGAAAACCGAGGGACCACTGTACAGTGGACCCCTGGTTAATGGCCTACTCCAAACACTTACAATTATGTAAGTGTATTTTTGTAAGTGCTTTTGTAAGTGTATGTTTGGGGGTCCAAAAGGACTAATCTAATTTACATTATTCCTTACGTTAATAAATTCGTTCGGTAACGGCACTTGAACAGCATTCTGGAACGAATTATGGCCGTTAACCGGGGGTCCACTGTATATAGTCTTATCTTACCAACAGACATCAGTACATCTTTATCAAGGGCACAACTTCATCAACGTGGCCTGTTAATGAATAACTCTTAACCCATCAACTGTCCAAACATAGATCTATGTTCTCTCACCCACTGCTCTGAATATTTTGAATTTTTTTTTTTTTTATATAAATAGAGTGCATTTTTCTAAGTGTTAGAGGATAAAAAAAAAATTTGGGCGAGTACTTACTCAGATATGAGGGCGCGAAGTTGGCACTTGACGATCACCTGATGGCAACATGAAGCGCTGGCACTTGCAGAAGTGTTGTCGATGTACCTTTTTTTCTCATTTTTTTTTTTAGTTTGTATAATTTTTATGTTGTGATAATTACAATTTGTAGTAGTTCTTGTGATTTCATAGTTAATCTTTGTTCTGACACTAATATTAGGTACTAAAATAGTACAAGTGGACCCCCGCAAATAGGCCGGTCTGATTATCGGCCAGCTCGAAAATCGATCGTTTTTTTCGGCCCAATTTTTGCCCGTGTACCAGACCTGTCCGCCTGCCCCGTGCAGGCGTCGTGAGCCAGTCTAGCTTTGTTTATCACAATAAATTCATTGTGTTTAGTGCTTGTTTATTGATTGTGACTGTGATATAAGCCACCATGGGCCCAAAGAAACTTCATAGTGGCAGCCCTTTGGTAAAGAGTGACAAACACGATAGAATTGAAGAAAGAAATTGTAGAAGTACCAAAGTGGAGGAGGAAGAGAGGGGAGAATGTGCCTTCTTCAGTGATTCTTCGATATGTATGATACTAAAGCAGCACAAGTCAATAAAGGCTATAGCACCAGGCAGCGATAAAGTGTAGCATTAACAGTGTAGCAAGTAAGTTAAGCCATTAATCGATAGAAAAATGACGAAAAGAAACTTAACTCCTCCATTGTTTGAGGAATATAGGGACACTGAGACCAGAGCTGCCCTCTGCCAACATCTCCTCCAAGGTAAGTGTAAATATTTCTTATTTATATAAGTGTGAATATTTCTTATTTATATATTATGTACATGTACAGTGGACCCCCGAGTTTCGTAAAAACTTCACTCCTGAAGTCTGCTCAAGTGCCATTAAATAATTTCTCTTGAAAATTTCACGTAGGTTAGTCTATTCAGACCCCCAAAATACACTTCCACAGAACTACAAAATTATACTTACATAATTGCACGATTTCCGGGGTATTCGTTAACCGAGGGTCCACTGTACATTGTTTGTGTGAATAGTGGTGGTGGCTTTCTGCTGCCACCCACCACAGCTTATGGTCAGTGGTCTTTATACCCAACAACAACAACACTCACCAGTCCTTACATTTGTAATGACATGTTTTATTCATTCTAGAGTTTATATCATGTTTCTATGTTATTAATATTGTTTATTATGTCATATTAGATGAATTGTGCTAGATAAATAAGCTGTAGAGTTGATATTATTGTCATATTAAATGACTATCTTGTCCTGCCTCCAAAAAAAAACTCCTGCCTCTCTCATACACCAACAAGAATATGATAAAACAGCCACTGTGAAAAAAATACTGAACTTCCAATTGCTTTCATGTCTTCAATAAAGGTAAAACTGATTTAACTGTTCATTTATCCATCAAAATTAGTGCTTTATATTTATTTATCATTGTTTTCTGTATGTAAAACTATAGTATTTATTCTTTAAAAAATGAATTTTTGGTGAATATTTTTGGGTGGAACGGATTAATTATATTTACATTATTTCTTATGGGAAATAAGGGTTCAGAAATCGGCCAGTTCGATTTTAGGCCTAGCTCCTGGAACGGATAAGGCCGATTTTAGGGGGTCCACTGTACTCAAATACAGTGACAGGTAAACATTTTCACCTACCTTAGTCACATACGTACTGTTGTCTAGATATACAGTTAACCCCCGAGTTTCAGTCATAATTCATTCTAGAAGGCTGCTTAAGTGCCATTACCGAACGAATTTACTCCCTTAAGGAATAATGTCAAGTAGGTTAGTCCATTTCAGCCCCCCAAAAATACACTTACAAAACCACTTGCTATATTACACTTACATAATTGTTCGATTTCTGAGGTGACCGAAACTCGTGGGTCCACTGTATATACGTACATCGTATTTATAGGCCCCAGCAATGTTTTGGATATGCTGGAGTATATAATAATAATAATAATATGTAATATCAATAATAATAATAAGTTCCTTTGAAGCATGATGTAAGACTTGTGTCACTCGTCTTATCTTATCACTATCTTGTCTGTCTATCTGCTTGTCTCGCTTTCTGTCTGTCTCAGAAAGAGCCACTAGTGAACCAATACGTATTACACATGAAGCAGTAGTCACTGTGTCACATCTGAGTCCTGATGCTTATTATTTGCCAGTCTGGAATTTTTGGGTTATCCTAGGTAATTTACACTATATAATTGTATTTATATGACAGAGACAGAGCTATACAGCCAGCCAGCCACCGAACACATATTATACTTCCAGAATTGTTTCTTTTTACTTAGGGCATAGGTTATAGAACATTCTGGCAGGATGACACTACCAGTGGTACCAAAATTGAAAGGATGTTGCACAAATGTTGCACATGAGTTATTATCGAGGTTTTTGATATTTCTGTGACCATTTGTGGCCACATCCACCTTAAAGCCACTAAACTTGGGGTCAACATCACTTTCCTCTTAATTAAAAGGGGAGTGTTAATATGACATAACATCAGCGAATCCTTGGTGTTTGCCACGCTATTTGCTATAGCTGGCGCTCAATTCAACTGGTGCTCCCACAAGGTACTAAGTGGGCCCAGATTTTTTTAATACTACGCACACCGAGGGTTAAGACCCATTCTATGCTGACCAGGCATCTAAGGCCAATCGTGCCAAATTTGGAGGCAGGAAAAATAAAACGTAGATCTACGTTTGGAGCGCTAGCGGTAAAAACGTAGATCTATGTTTGGACAGTTAACGGGTTAAAGACATCAACCTGGATGACTGCCAGTAAACTCTCTCTTAACATTGACAAGATCTACATGATGTTTGGGAACAGAGCTACAGATGTCCAGCTAAACATGATTGATGGTTCTCCCATTGGTAAACAAAATGAAGGAAAATTCCTAGGCCAACAACTTGAAATTCAACACCCACATTCAGCACATTATAAAAAAAGTATCCAAATCAGTTGGCACCCTCTTCAAGATACGTATGTTACTATGTATCTCAAACAGCACTTCTTACATCATACAGGTCTCCCTCAACATTCGCGAGGGTTAGGGGATCAAGAGCCTCGTGAATGTTGAAAAATCACGAATGTTTGGTGCCCCAATATATTGTAGGGAAATATAATACAATACTGCTTCCTTAACCTATTGAACCATGAACAATCATAAAACACACATAAACATCGTAAAATAATGTACTATATACATGTTATTTTGACATAAGCTGGCTGTGGAGGGAGGCTCTGCCCACTTTGTAATGATGCCAAATGTTGAATTAAATATGTATACATTAAAAAAAAAATTCCAACTTCATAACTTTATTTTAATTTGCATAACTCATAAACAATAAAAAAGTAAAATACACATACAACAAGTTAAGCTTACAGAAAATACATTAAATTCACCATCTAACATCGTTACGAAGTGGGAGGAGCTATTGTAGGGAGGGAGAGGTGAGTAGTGTCTGGTGAGTCGTCATAGGTGGTGGATGTTAGCCTTAGCGCTAATAAAATGTGTAATTACACTAATATTAGTAATAAAGGTTATCTATCTATTACATTTATTCCAAATTGATATCAAACATGATAAATACCCTAGAACTGTAATAAAGATGCTGAAATGAATAATATATGCCATATTATATGAGTGGGGTAAGAGAAGCAGGCAGACCGCTACCATAAAAGATGTTTACATCAGGGTAAACATGCCTAAATCACTCTTGTCATAAGAACAAATGCAAAAATAGCATTTATTGTTTTTAGAATAATAATAATTTATAATAATTGATCTGGAGCACTTTAAATGTTATCAGTATTTGGTAGCTGACATTTAGAGCACTCCACAGTAATTATTGTTTATTATTATTATTATTATTATTATTATTATTATTTCCCTACAATATATTGTAAGGAAATAATAATAATAAAATTAATATTAATAATAATAATAATTATTATTTCCCTACAATATATTGTAGGGAAATAAATAATAAGAATAATAATAATAATTGCTGTGGAGTGCTCTAAATGTCAGCTACCAAATACTGATGACATTTAAAGTGTTCCAGATCAATTATTATAAATTATTATTATTCTAAAAATAATAAATGCTATTTTTGCATTTGTTCTTATAACGAGTGATTTAGGCATGTTTACCCTGAGGTAAACATCTTTTATGGTGGCGGTCTGCCTGCTTCTCTTACCCCACTCATATAATATGGCATATATTATTCATTTCAGCATCTTTATTACAGTTCTAGGGTATTTATCATGTTTCTGATAGCAATTTGGAATAAATGTAATAGATAGATAACCTTTATTTAGTATGTACATTCATTACTTACTGCTTCCTTAACCTGCTGAACCATGAACAATCATAAAACACATGAAAACATAATAAAATATTGTACTATATAGTACAACATACATGTTATACTGTAGTTTAATAACAAATAATGAACAAACAAAACACTCAGTGAGTGAGTGGTGTGGGGGCTGACTGCCGGGTCGGAGGGAAGGTAGTAGGGACGCTCGGGTGGCGGGAAACTTAAATATGATTTGGTGGGTGGGAATTTGGCGGCTGGGAATTTGGCGGCTGGGAATTTGGCGGCCGGGAATTCACGAATGTGTGAAGCCCGTGAAAGTGGAAAATGCGAATGTTGAGGGATACCTGTACTACTCTCTAATCGATCCTACCTCACCTATGCAATTTGTGCCTGGAGATCCATTACAGCAAATCACCTTAACCCTTTGACTGTCACAACCCCTAATCTTGAGTGCTCTCCTGTTGTCGCAAAATATTAAAAAAAAAAATTATTTTTTCATATCAAAAATGTTAAGATTATTTTTATGAATGTTTTTATCCTAAAATTTTTTTTTGCGATCAGTACTTACCAAGATATGGAGGCATAAAGTTGGCAGAAAATGAGCCGCGTATGGCAACAGCGGTGAATGCTGCTCACTCAGTAAGCTTTTGTTTACTTCCATTCGTAGATTTCTTGTCTTTCACTATTTTATTTTTTTACGTAACTTATGTGGCCTGTGAGACCAAAGTAAGGTGCAATGTACATATATACACTCGTATGCAACACAATAACAGCACAAACATTATTATCATTATATTGTTTACAAAACTTGTTTACACAAACCAACAATACAAAAAATTCTTTATTACTATTGTTCTATAATATATATACAAATGTACAGTCACTGGACATGTTCATAGAAGTTCTGCAGCTTGTGGAACTCTTTGAAACATGGTTCTATGCACAGTGGTGTTTTACATTCCTCACACATAAAAGGAGCGTGTCTGCATTTTTGTGGGCATTTTTTTGTATATGCACAGACAAAACACCTCTTCTGAGTAGTTTTCTTCAAAGTAGTAGTTGTGTTAGGTAGTTATCCTAGGTTGATGGTCTTCTGGGTCGTCATTCCTTCCTACATTCCTTCCTACCTTCCTTCCTTCATTCATTCCTTCCTTCCTACATTCATTCCTTCCTTCCTACATTCATTCCTTCCTTCCTACATTCATTCCTTCCTTCCTACATTCATTCCTTCCTTCCTACATTCATTCCTTCCTTCCTTCATTCATTCATTCCTTCCTACATTCATTCATTCCTTCCTTCCTACATTCATTCCTTCCTTCCTTCATTCATTCCTTCCTTCCTACCTACCTACCTACCTACCTAACTTCCTACCTACCTTCCTTCCTTACTACCTTTCATCTCGTCCTTCCTTCTGGTTTCTATATACAGTGAACCCTCGGTTTTCGTTGAAAATTCTTTCCAGAATGCTGTTTGAGTGCCGTTACCGAACGAATTTGTTCCCATAAGGACAAATGTAAATTAGATTAGTCATTTCAGACCCCCAAAAATACACTTACAAAAGCACTTACGAAAATACACTTACATAATTGTTCGAGTTTGGAGGTGAACGAGAACCGAGGGTCCACTGTATACACACACAGTCACTGGACATGTGCCTAGAACTGCTATAAGCTTCTGGAAGCTGGTTGTTATGTCTGGGTCATCATTCCATCCTTCCTTCTGTCCTTTTCTGTCCTTCCTTCCTACATTCCTTCCTTCCTTTCATCCCGTCCTTCCTTTCTTCTGGTTTCTATATATATACATATATAATCTCTGGACACTTATAGAATTGCTATTAGCTTCTGGAAGCTGGTTGTTGTTTCTGGGTTGTCATTCCTTCCTTCCTACCTTCCTTCCTGCCTTCCTGCCTTCCTTCCTGCCTTCCTTCCTGCCTTTCCTTCCTGCCTTCCTTCCTTCCTACCTTCCTACCTACCTACCTTCCTACCTACCTTCTTTCCTACATGCCTTCCTACATTCCTTCCTTCCTACATTCCTACCTACCTACCTTCCTTCCTTTCATCTCCTCCTTTTTTCCTTCTGGTTGTGGTGAGAGTGTGGGCTTATAAATATGCTGAGTCAGGGTGCCGCTGCTGTCAAAATGACATATTATACCATCACTCACCACCCTCACTGCCTGTCAACACCCATGGGGTCCCATGCTCCTCTTCCCCACAATCCTTCCTACCTACTTACCTATTTACTTACCTACCTACTTACACACTTAGCTACCTATTTACTTACCTACTTTTTTCATAGAACTGCTATTAGCTTCTGGAAGCTGGTTGTTTTGAGTGTGTGGACTTATAAATATGCTGAGTCAGGGTGTGGCTGCTGTCAAAATGACATATTATACCATCACTCACCACCCTCACTGCCTGTCAACACCCATGGGGTCCCATGCTCTTCTTCCTCACAGTCCTTCCTACCTACTTACTTATTTTCTTTCATTCTTTTTTCTTTCTTCCTTCTAGTATCCTGGGCATTGCTTTCAGTCACAAACTCCTCAAAACCATGAAATTCATCATCACTGACACTTCCATCTGTGTTAGAGCTATCACTTGGGAAGAGAAGACTTCCAGATTCGCCTGGAGTCGGATATTTCTCTACAGCTCAGGATATTCTTACCGACAGCATGTCTAAATTAAGGACTACCACAGAATTCATGGCACACTTCCCTAACAATGCACCACAGTCTCCCAACTTATTTTTATATTGAGCAGCATCTGACCACACAGAATACAAGACTAGTTCCTCCAACATGTGGGCCTACCATGAGCTTTCCTCCCACTCAAAATTTTGAGGCCATGTAGGGAATTTATGCATATTAAGTAGCTGAAAGCAGTCGGACATCGTAAACGAGACATGTATACGACCGAAACAGTCAAAGGGTTAAGCTAATGATAGCACAAAAAGTGGCTGTACGAATGATAACCCAGTCTACTACTGCCAGACAACACATTGCACCCCCATCCTCTTCAAAATCCAAAACCTACTTAATATGCATAAAATTCACTAATACATACTACTGTGCATACTATATATACATGACAATAAATTATAATATCAATCCTGCCCTGAAACTTTCTCTTGACAGTTGCAGCAGAACTCGTAGGCTTAATACTAGACAAAAATCTCTTTATTTCTCGTGTTTGGCTCAATATTCGTGAAAACTTAATGTGAATAAAAGAACCTAAAATCTGGAGCTCTGTACCTAAAACTCCAGTCTTTCTCTGTTTGCCAGCTGCTTCAAAACTGCTGTAAAAAAAAAAAAAAAATTTCTTAACATGATCCTAACAATTTATTGTGCTAAACAATTTTCATCCAGTATTGTCCCTGTCCGTGTCTATCATTCTTTCAACTCGGTACCTAGCTTCATCCTTAATATATCACTATATTTTTGTATGACTGGTTAACCGGACTTGAGTCCTGGAAGTGGGAAGTACTATGCCTGCACTTTAAAGGAGGGGTTTGGGATATTGGCAATTTGGAGGGACATCTAAACTGACATATCTGAGAGCCTCTGCAAAGACAGTGATTATGTATGAGTGATAGTAAAAGTGTTGAATGATGATGAAAGTTTTTTCTTTCTTTTTGGGTCACCCTGCCTCAGTGGGAAACGGTCGATATGTTAAAAAAAAAATTATTGAATTACTAAATACCTCTGATATAATAAAAACTATGTATTCTTAATCTTGTATACTTGTACGTAATCATAATTTAGTTTGAAGGTTGCCAGAAATGCCTTGCGTAATAAAGGGCTTTCTATAATATAGTTATGTATACAGTGGACCCCCGAGTTACGAGCACCTCGGAAATCGTACAAGTATGTAAGTATAATATTGTAAGTGCTTTTGTAAGTGTATTTTTGGGGGTCTGAAATGGACTAACCTACTTGACATTATTCCTTAAGGGAGAAAATTCGTTCGGTAATGTCACTTGAGCAGGCTTCTGGAATGAATTATGCTCGTTAATCAGGAGTCCACTGTATTTCAATTACCCTAATTGTATTCCCCCTTCTTAGGAAATAAGAAGGGGAAATGGGAGAGGGAAAAAGTAAGAAAGAGGAACTGTACATTTTTTTAATTTTATTTATAAAAATTAATTTATTTAAGATAAGGAATATCATGGATGAAAAACTCATCTCTGATTTTACAGTGTGTGTGTATGGGAAAATAGGTTCTGTAACGAATGATTTTTTAGGAATGCAGTAGGGATGAAAACGAGGTTACCTACTGTAAAAACTTTTTTTTTAATATCCTTTTTCACTGGGTTATTTCACAGATCATTTCTCCAAGCGCTTATGAATCTCTTAACTTTCTGATTAATCAGTTTTTTGTTTTTTGTTTCAGGTTTGTTGAAGAGTTCAGTGTTCGGGAAGATCTAATGGGACTTGCCATTGGTGCACATGGGGCAAATATACAGCAAGCTCGTAAGGTCGAAGGAGTAACGAATATTGAATTAGAAGAAAATACCTGTGTTTTTAAGATTTATGGTGAGGTGTGTATTGGGATTTCTACTTTAATTTGTTAATTTGCAATCAGGAATTATGGAAAGACATCCACCTACAAGGTCAAGCATATTTTGTAGAGTTTACAGTAGAATGAACTTGTTTATAGCATGGGAAACAAAAAAAAATTCAAGCTTATATATCCCATGACAGCGATGGAGAGAAAGTGGAAGGCTTTGGGATAATACAAAGTTTCAATACCATTCATTGGTTTAGTGCATATTTTTTAATATAGTAACAATACTCAACACATTTGACCAGTACAGTGGGGCATTTAACAGTGTTTCCCTTCTTTTGCAAAACTACTAAAGTGGATTGATAAAATACTGTACATGTATACTTTTTTTTTTTTATCAACAAGTCGGCCGTCTCCCACCGAAGCAGGGTGACCCAAAAAGAAAGAAAATCCCCAAATACTGTACATGTATACTTTTTTTTTTTTCAACAAGTTGGCCATCTCCCACCGAAGCAGGGTGACCCAAAAGAAAGAAAATCCCAAAAGAAAATACTTTCATCATCATTCAACACTTTCACCACATCATACATAATCACTGTCTTTGCAGAGGCGTCAGATACGATAGCTGAGAATAAGTCCTCCCAGCTGTCACTATCCCAGACCCTCCTTTAAAGTGCAGGCATTGTACTTCCCATTTTCAGGACTCAAGTCCAACTATCCAATTAATCCCTTCACAAATGTTACCCTGCTCATACTCCAACAGCTCGTCAGGTCCCAAAACCATTCGTCTCCATTCACTCCTATCTAACACACTCACACATGCTTGCTGCAAGTCCAAGCCCTCGCCCACAAAACCTCCTTTACCCCTCCTCCAACCTTTTCGAGGACGACCCCTACCCAGCCTTCCTTCCCTACAGATTTTTTTTCTCCAACAAGTCGGCGTTCCTCACCGAGGCAGGTGACCCAAACAAAAAAATCCCCAAAAGAAAATACTTTCATCATCATTCAACACTTTCACCACACTCATACATAATCACTGTCTTTGCAGAGGAGCTCAGATACGACAGCTGAGAAAAGTCCCTCCCAGCTGTCACTATCTCAGACCCCACCTTTAAAGTGCAGGCATTGTACTTCCCATTTTCAGGACTCAAGTCCAACTAAATCAATTAACTGGTTTCCTGAATCCCTTCACAAAATGTTACCCTGCTCACACTCCAACAGATCGTCATGTCCCAAAACCATTCGTCTCCATTCACTCCTATCTAACACGCCACATGCTTGCTGGAAGTCCAAGCCCTCGCCCACAAAACCTCCTTTACCCCTTCCCTCCAACCTTTTCTAGGACGACCCCTACCCCGCCTTCCTTCCCTACAGATTTATACGCTCTCAAGTCATTCTACTTTGATCCATTCTCTCTAAATGACCAAACCACCTCAACAACCCCTCTTCAGCCCTCTGACAAATACTTTTAGTAACTCCACACCTTCTCCTAATTTGCACACTCCGAATTTTCTGCATAATATTTACACCACACATTACCCTTAGACAGGACATCTCCACTGCCTCCAGACTCCTCCTCGCTGCAGCATTTGCAACCCATGCTTCACACCCATATAAGAGTGCTGGTACCACTATACTTTCGTACATTCCCTTCTTTGCCTCCATGGATAAAGTTTTTTGTCTCCACAGATACCTCAATGCACCACTCACCTTTTTTTCCTTCATCAATTCTATGGTTAACCTCATCCTTCATAAACCCATCCGCTGACACGTCAACTCCCAAATATCTGAAAACATTTACTTCTTCCATAATCCCTCTCTCCAATATGATATCCAATTTTTCTTTATTTAAATCGTTTGATACCCTCATCACCTTACTCTTATCTATGTTCGCTTTCAACTTTCTACCTTTACACACCCTCCCAAACTCTTCCACTAACATTTGCAACTTTTATTTAGAATCTCCCATAAGCACAGTATCATCAGCAAAAAGTAACTGTGTCAACTCCCATTTTGCATTTAATTCCCCATAATTTAATCCCACTCCTCTCCCCAACACCCTAGCATTTACTTCTTTTACAACCCTATCTATAAATATATTAAACAACCATGGTGACATTACACATCCCTGTCTAAGACCTACTTTTACCGGGAAGTGATCTCCCTCTCTCCTACACACCTAACCTGAGCCTCACTAACCTCATAAAAACTCTTTACACCAGTGCATGAAATTACCGCCTCCCTTTTGTCATCGACATTTAAAAGTTCCTCAAAATATTCCCTCCATCTACCCAATACCTCCAGCTCCCCGTCTACTAACTCCCCTACTCTGCTTTTAACTGACAAATCCATTCATTCCTTAGGCTTTCTTAACCCTTTAAGGGTCCAAGGCTATTTTTGAAAGGGGTGTGCCAGTGTCCAAGAATTTAAAAAAAAAATTGCTTATTTTTTCTTATGAAATGGTAGAGAATCTTTTTCTGAAGGTAATAAAACAAAAATTACGAAATTTGATTGAAAATTGACGAAATTATGCTCTCGCGAATTTTGATGTGTCAGCGATATTTACGCATCAGCAATTTTGCCGACTTTGACTCCCATTTTAGGCCAATTACATTATTCCAGTCGACCAAATTCTTAGTTATTGGAAATTGGTAATTTAGCCAATTTAACTCAAAGTTCAAAATATTCCAATTTCAAAATAGGGTGCAGAATAAACAATGCAGGCATTCCTGGCACTAAACTAACATTTCCTCTGTTCATTAGTTATGTTTTCAGTCTTTACAAATGAATTCCATTTTGATTTTTATTCACATAATGAATTTTTATTCAAACCAAAAAAAGGAAGATTTACTCTTATGCAATATTGTAATAATTGTACAAATAATGTCACCACATTTGTGAACGTATATTAGACCCACCAGCTGGCGCGTATTAGATGTGGGAGGTCATTTGTTTATTCTTCAACATCAGCAAAAATTTAACATTTCCGCTATTTTGAGCTCAGTTTCAAGCCATTTCCAGTACTAAAACCAATCAAAATCATTTCTATATCTGTAATATATCTTCCATTCTATCAAATGAGACCAAGAAATCGCAAATACAACTATAAAAATTATACAAAAAAACACTGCAAAGTCGCTGTTTTAATCGAAAATTACGGTTTCAGTTTTTTTTCTCATTATGCACTGTGTGCTGCAGGATTTGTTTTATGTTGGTGCACACTTATCACATAGATGTATTCTCTCATATCTTGGCCCAAATTTACCGCTCAAAACTTATCTGAGTGAGCTGAGCTTATGACGTAGAACTACGGTTTGCACCCAGAACTCAAAGCCGTAGAACTACGACACGGACCCTGAAAGGGTTAACTTGTTTATCTCGCTCCAAAAAATTTTCTTATTTTCAGCAAAATTTCTTGACAGATCCTCTCCCACTCTTTCATCTGCTCTTCTTTTGCACTCTCTCACCACTCTCTTCACCTTTCTTTTACTCTCCATATACTCTGCTCTTCTATTAACACTTCTGTTTTGTAAAATCTTCTCATAAGCTACCTTTTTCTCTTTTATCACACCCTTTACTTCTTCATTCCACCACTCCTCTTTCCTCCTGCACCCACCCTCCTATATCCACAAACTTTGCCCCACATTCTAATACAGTGGTCCCTCGGTTTTACCGAAAATTCGTTCCAGAATGCTGCTCAAGTGCCATTACTGAACGAATTTACTTAAGAAATAATGTCACGTAGGTTAGTCTATTTCAGACCCCCAAAAATACACTTGCAACAGCACTTACGGAAATACACTTACATAAATGTTCGAGTTTGGAGATGCAAGAAAACCGAGGGACCACAGTACTGCATTTTTAAAACTATCCCAACTCTCTTCAACCCCCCCACTACTCCTACTTGCACTAGCCCACCTTTCTGATAATAGTTGTTTATATATCACCCTAACTTCCTCCTCCCTTAGTTTATATACTTTTACCTCTCTCTTACTTGCTGTTGCCATTTTCTTTTTGTCCCATCTACCTTTTACTCTAACTGTAGCTACAACTAAATAATGATCCAATATATCCGTTGCCCCTCTATAAACATGTACATCCTGAAGCCTACCCATCAACCTTTTATCCACCAATACATAATCTAACAAACTACTTTCATTACGTGCTATATCATACCTTGTATACTTATTTATCTTCTTTTTCATAAAATATGTATTACTTATTACCAAACCTCTTTCTACACATAGCTCTATTAACGGTTCCTCATTTACATTTACCCCTGGAACCCCAAATTTACCTACTACTCCCTCCACAACATTCTTACCCACTTTAGCATTAAGATCCGCAACCACAAGTACTCTCTCATTTGGTTCAAAACTCCCCATGCACTCACTCAACATTTCCCAAAATCTCTCTCTCTCCTCTACACTTCTCTCTTCTCCAGGTGCATAAACACTTACTATAACCCACTTTTCACATCCAACCTTTATTTTTCTCCACATAATCCTTGAATTTAAACATTTATACTCCCTCTTTACCTGCCATAACTGATTATTCAACATTATTGTCACTCCTTCTTTAGCTCTAACTCTATTTGAAACTCCTGACCTAATCCCATTTATTTCTTCCCACTGAAACTCTCCTACCCCCTTCATCTTTGACTCACTTAAAGCCAGGACATCCAGCTTCTTTTCATTCATAACATCTACAATCATCTCTCTCTTATCATTCGCACAACATCCATGCACATTCAGACATCCCACTTTGACGGTTTTTCAAATTCAAATTCTTTATTTCTAGTAATATTACAAAGTGGGGTGTACTTATATTATTATACATTTTATGAAGTAGATATTACAAGATGGCCAATAATATGCCTAGGTATGCCTAGGCTTTTCAGGCAGTCTTATGATAGGTCTTACTCAATAGTGACACAATGATTATACTGATATTAAGGTTAGGTCATTGTAGTGATTAACTAAGTTTACAAAATTGAGTTACTGAAATTCAAACATTTAAGAATTTAACAATTAGTTTATATATTAATGGTAAAGGTGATGTATTGGCATAATACCATTTCTATATTGGAGTGTCTTAGGCAAACTTATGACTAGCTTAAGAATAATGAAGCAATAGTTGTATTTCTTCTTATTCTTTTTAGTAAATCTATACAGGGAAAGGGGTTACTAGCCCATTGTCGCATTTTATTGACTTTACAATCATGGCTTACGAGGAAGATTCTTATTCCACTTTCCCATGGATATGAAAGGAAAAGAAATAAGAACAAGAACTTTTAAGATAAAATCAAAGAAACTCAGATGAGTGTATATACAAATTGTATACAGTGGTACCGTTCTATTTTTCATTCCAGAATGCTGTTCAAAGTTGCCATTACCAACGTTTTCTCCTTAAGAAATGTTGAAAATAGAATCCTTTTAGACCCCCAAATTACACTACAAAGCATTTAAAAAAATAAACTTACATAAGTGAGTTGGGACCATCTAAACCGGTACCACGTATGTATGTGTATTGTGACCTAAGTGTAAGTAGAAGTAGCAAAACGTACCTGAAATCTTGCATGTTTATGAGACAGAAAAAAGACACCAGCAATCCTACCATCATGTAAAACAAATACAGGCTTTTGTTTTACACTCACTCGGCAGGACAGTAGTACCTCCATGGGTGATTGCTGTCTATCAACCTACTACTACTTAAACGGGGGGTTCGAACCCGCGGTCAGAGTGTCTCAAAACTCCAGACCGTCACGTAAGCCACTGGGCTTACATTCAAAGGGTTTGACTCTAGCCTTCTCTATACTTAAGTAAAAAACTTTTCACATCTGAATAAATTTTGTGTAGGTTACTTATTTGATATTGTAACAGGAAAATGTTTGAAAATATGATAAGTTTTCTCATTATTTTAAGCCTTAAAGAGGCTGAGCTGGAAAAAAAATTCTTGTGGCATGTCAGAATTTTGAGAGAAAAAATTCTTGTGGCATGTCAGAATTTTGAGAGAAAAAAAAAGGAATCTTATTTTTGAAAGTGTTAATTTTATCGAGTAGAATAAGATCAAAAGCAAAACAAATAAGCTCAAAATTTATTGATTTATAGTATGTTGAAGTTGGTAAAAATGACCATGCAATGACAACTTTGTTGAGATTCCAGTGATCTATAGTTTTTTAGGTATTTGCATATTTTTTAATTTTCTTTTTTAGATTTTCCATGATATTATATGGTTTTCTATAATTTTTTGTATGGTAAAATCTCAGAGAAAACTTTGCACCATTTACAAAAGTTAGTTATCACTACATATTATTCACTATGAACTTCATTATGTCTTGATTATTCATTATATTCTAACACTATTTACAGGATCCTTTCATTATACAATTTTTTCAATGTATGATTTTGCTGGAAACATGGAGCTAGGAAGTGTGGCACATCACACACTTTACAATAATATCTTGTATCTGTGCACTCTCTTGGTTTTCTGGTACCATGCATTCACAGATATCATCTTATCTGTGCTATCTTGTTTTCTGTAGAATGATTGAGGGTTGAGGGAAATTGGACACCTTGCTTTAGCCGGAATGGATCTCCATCAGTATGTTAATTCTTTTGGTGTCGGTCCCATAATACTACGCCAAAATTTTAGCGGCTTCAGATCTTCCGGGAGAAAGCTAGTAGGCCTTCATATGAGAGAATGGGTCTGCATGGTCACTGTGCAGTATAAAAAGAAATCCCGCAGCAAGCAGTGCATAATGAGAAAAAAACCTGCTACCATGTATGTATTTGGTTTAACCCTTTCACTGTCGAGACCCCTGCTTGCAAACTTGCTCTCAGTGTCGAAAATATTAAAAAAAATTTTTTTTTTTTCTTACCTGGAGTTTACCTGGAGAGAGTTCCGGGATCAACGCCCCACGGCCCGGTCTGTGACCAGGCCTCACGGTGAATCTTAGGAATATTTTTCTGAGTGTTTTAAAAGAATTTTTTTTTTTTTGCGATCAATACTTACTGAGATATAAAAGCGTGAATTTGACAAAAAGTGAATCGCTGAAGGCAACATTGGCGACTGCTGCTCACTCGTTAATATTATTTTTACTTTTATTCTATTTTTTTTATTTTTAATATATTATTTTTTCAAGTAACTTTTGTGGCCTGTGAAACCAATATACAGTGAACCCTCGGTTATCGGCTGGTTTTCAGCTTCTGGTTATCGGCTGTTATTTCGCTTATCGGCCATGTTGGATGCATCAACCCGCTGGCCCGCTCGCGCTTTCCTGAGTCAGTGTGGCTATGTCTCTGGACGAGCGAGGAAGCTTCTGCTCATTCATCCAAACATTTTGCTATAATCCATTGTTTTTGGTGGTTATTGATTAGGTGCAACTGCGAAATAAGTAACCATGGCCCCAAAGAAAGTTCCTTGGGTAAAGAAAGTGAGAAACAAGATAGAATTCAAGGCAGGCAGGCATAGAGGCAGGGAGTGTAGCAGGCATGCAGGGAGTGTAGCAGGCATGCAGGGAGTGTAGCAGGCATGCAGGGAGTGTAGCAGGCATGCATGCAGGGAGTGTAGCAGGCATGCATGCAGGGAGTGTAGCAGGCCTGCATGCAGGGAGTGTAGCAGGCCTGCATGCAGAGTAGCAGCTGCAGGGAGTGTAGCAGGCCTGCATGCAGGGAGTGTAGCAGGCCTGCATGCAGGGAGTGTAGCAGGCCTGCATGCAGGGAGTGTAGCAGGCCTGCATGCAGGGAGTGTAGCAGGCTGCATGCAGGGGTAGGTAGCGCAGGTCCTGCATGCAGGGAGTGTAGCAGGCCTGCATGCGGAGTAGCAGGCCGCATGCAGGGGTAGCAGGCCTGCATGCAGGGAGTGTAGCAGGCCTGCATGCAGGAGAGTGTAGCAGGCCTGCATGCAGGGGGTGTAGCAGGCTGCATGCAGGAGTGTAGCAGGCCTGCATGCAGGGAGTGTAGCAGGCCTGCATGCAGGGAGTGAGCAGGCCTGCATGCAGGGAGTGTAGCAGGCCATGCGAGTGCAGGTGCATGCAGGGAGTGTAGCAGGCATGCTGAGTTCGCGAGTCAGTCTGGCTGTCTCTGGGTGAGTGAGCAAAGACTCTGAGCACTCTTCTAAACATTTCATTATAATCCATTGTTTTTTGTGGTTGTTTATTCAGTGCAACTGCAAAATAAGCCACCATGGGCCCAAAGGAACACGTTACATAGTATATATAAACATGCAATGTTTATATGCTATCGAGTGGAGAGTCGGGTGGAGAGTAAACATTACGTTTTCTCTGATTCAGCGTTAGAGAAAACTGTGAATCTGGCATCTCGCCCAGTAACTGCCCTTCATATATACGTTTGTTTACAATTCTCGATATGAATTATTCATTACTTCTCCCTTTGTTTATGATGGCACCTAAAGGTAGTTGTTAGAAATGATTATACTCAGTGAACATGGTAATAATATGGCTGAGTAGTGTAATATGGCTGTGTAGTGTAGCCCAGGGGGGCTACATACGTGTACTGTACCTACATCTACCGCTGCCTACACTGACTTCCTACAAATAAATACTACTCACCTCTCGCCCTACATTAGGACTACAAATATTTTAAGGAAAATAATGAATGTACTCATTATTTTCTGTATGTAAAACTATAGTTAATCTTTAAAAAATGTATTTTTTGTAATAATTGGATTTACATTAATTCTTATGGGATATATTATTTCGTTTTTTGGCCTTTTCGGTTTTAGGCCGACCTTCTGGAACGGATTACAGCCGATAACCGAGGGTCCACTGTAATGCGTAATGTATATACAGTGGTACCTCGGTTAACAATATTTTGTCATTCCAGAATGCTGTTCAAGTGCCATTACCAAACGAATTTATTCCCATAAGGAATAATGTAAAAAGACTAGTCCTTTTAGACCCCCAAAAATACACTTAAAAAAGCATTTAAAAAAATAAACTTGCATAAAAGGGCGAGTTTGGGGACCATCGTTAACCGAGGTACCACTGTATGTATATCCACTCATTGTATGCAACTCAATAACTGCACAAATATTGTATTATATTGTTTACAAAACTTGTTTACACAAACCAACAATTAAAAACTTTTATTACTATTCTTCTATAATATACAGTGGACCCCCGAGTTTCGGCCATAATTCATTCCAGAAGGCTGTTCAAGGGCCATTACCGAACGAATTTGTTCCCATAAGGAATAATGTAAAGTAGGTTAGTCCGTTTCAGACCCCCAAAAATTCACTTACAAAAGCACTTAAAATACAGTGGACCCCCGGATTATGTTGCGTTGGATTACGTTAAATTCGGAATACAGTATGTTACCTTTTTCCGTAAAAATATTGGTTCGGTATACGTTGATCTGCTCGGAATAAGTCATTCCTCCTGGACGTCTACGCGTGCCCTGGGACGGCACAACGCTCCATTCAGAGTCAGTGTGCCATTGTTTACCAGCGAGCGACCGCCACCCACGCATTCATACCATACATTTTGTCATTATTCCATTGTTTTTAGTGCTTGCAGGTGCTAAATAAGCCACCATGGGTCCAAAGAAAGCTCCTAGTGCCAGCCCTGTGGTAAAGAAGCTGAGAAATATGGTAGAACTGAAGGAGATAATAGCAAAATATGAAAGTGGAGTGCGTGTGGCTGAGCTGGCCAGGCTGTATGGCAAACCCTATTCAACCTTCGGTACCATTGTGGCCAAGGGAAATAAAATCAAGGAAACTGTTGTTGCGAAAGGTGCAAATATGATCACAAAACAGAGATCGCAAATACTGGAAAATGTGGAAACTTTGTTGTTGGTGTGGATCAACGAGAAAGAATTAGCAGGAGATAGTGTTACGCAGGCAATAATATCTGAAAAAGCAAGGCAGGTGCATGATGAACTCGTCAAGAAAATGCCTGCAACGAGTGCTGAAGTGAGCAAATTTCTAGCCAGCAAAGGCTGGTTTGACAGATTTAAGAAGCGTAGTGGCATACATAATGTGATAAGGCATGGTGAGGCAGCCAGTTCAGACAAAAGTGCGGCTGAAAAATACATGCAGGAATTTAAAAGCTATGTACAGGCTGAAGGATTTAAACCTGAACAAGTGTTTAATTGTGACGAAATGCCTGTTTTGGAAGAAAATGTCAAACAGGACCTACATTACACAGAAGGAAAAGGCACTGCCAGACAGGTAGTAATGCTAGTGGTGATCTTAAAGTGAAGCCTTTACTGGTGTATCACTCTGAAAATCCCAGTGTGTTTAAGAAATGCAGTGTTGCTAAGGCTAATTTGTGTGTGATGTGGAAGGCTAACAGTAAGGCATGGGTCACTAGGGAAATTTTCCTTGATTGGTTTCATGACATAGTGTTTGGCCCCAGTGTGAAGAAATATCTCGTAGAAAATAAATTGGGCCTCAAGTGCCTCCTGGTAATGGACAATGCTCCTTCTCATCCTCATGACTTGGAAGAGCAAATTGTGGAGGACTTTAAGTTCATCACAGTGAAGTTCTTGCCCCCTAATACCACTCCTCTCCTCCAGCCCATGGACCAGCAGGTCATTTCCAACTTTAAAAACTCTACACCAAAGCAATGTTTCAAAGGTGCTTTGATGTAACCTCAGACACTAAATTGACCCTAAAAGAGTTTTGGAAAGATCACTTCACTATCCTCCATTGCATAAACCTTATAGGTAAGGCTTGGGAGGGAGTGACTTGCAGGACTTTGAACTCTGCTTGGAGAAAATTGTGGCCAGACTGTGTCCCAGAGAGGGATTTTGAAGGTTTTCGGTCTGAGCCTCAGGAGCCTGAGCCTGTTGTGGAAGCAATTGTGGCACTGGTGAAGTCCATGGGGGTTGGATGTTAGTAGCGAGGATGTGGAAGAGTTGGTGGAGGACGACAATGAAGAGATAACCACTGCAGATCTGCAAGAGCTTCATCTGCAACAGCAACAGACCACAGTTCAGGAAAATGGTCCAGAGGAGGAGGAGGAAGAGAGATGGAAGACGGTGCCTTCTTCAAGGATTAGGGAGATCTGTGCCAAATGGACTGATGTGCAAGGCTTTATGGATGATTTTCACTCTAACAAAGCTGTTGCAGGCCGTGCTGGCAACATGTACAATGACAATGTGGTGTCCCATTTCAGGGATGTTTTAACCCTTTGACTATCGGAGGCCCCATTCTGAAACTGTCATTCTATGTCGGAAAATTTTGGAAAAAAAAATAAATTATTTTTTCTCATGAAATGATAGAGAATCTTTTCCCGATTGTAATGACACCAAAAGTATGAAATTTGATTGAAAACTTATGGAATTACGCTCTCGCAAAGTTAGCGATGTCAGTGATATATACGCATCGGCGATTTCGCCGACTTTGAGCCCTATTTTAGGCCAATTCCATTGGGATAGTCGACCAAACTCATAGCTATTTCTTTAGAACTCCATTTGTTCTATCGATTGAGTACAAGAAATCACCAATTTACCGATTTCAACTACCCAATAAAGTGGTCAAAAAATGGCAATTTCGCCAATTTCATGCAAATTAAAAAAGATGTCAATTTCAAAATAGGGTCCAGAATAAACAATGCAGACATCCCTAGCACTAAAATAAGATGTTATCTGTTCATTAGTCATGTCTTTAGGCCCCTCTTACATTACTCTTGCTTTCTATTTTGATTTTTTATTAACACAAAAAATAGAAGATTTATTGTTATGCAGACTATTGCATTATTGTAAAAACTGTATAAATAATATCTGTGCACTTGTGAAAGAATATTAGACTCACCAGTTGATGTGTATTGGACGCATGGTGTGATTTGTTTACTTTTGAACATTGGCAAAAATCGAACATTTCCGCTACTTTGAGTTCAATTTCAAGATCGTTTTCATCATGAAACTAATCAAAATCATCTCTATTCCTGTAATATGTTTTCCATTTTATCAAATGAGACCATGAAAAAGAGAATACAACCATAAATACTATACGAAAATACACCTCAAAGACGGCGTTTTAATTAAAAAAAACGGTCGGAGTTTTTTTTCTCATTATGTACTGCTTGCTGCAGGATTTTTTTTATACTGCGCACACTGACCACACAGACCCATTCTCTCACATGTGGGCCTACCAGCTTTCTCCTGCTTGATTTGAGGCCGCTAGAATTTAGGCGTATAAATACGTCCGAAACATTGGCTCGTAAGACGTATATATACGTCCGAAACAGTCAAAGGGTTAAAGAAACGCCAGACACAGAGCTCCCTGGACAGATTTTTTGTTAGAGAAGGGTCCAGTGACTCTCAACCTGGTCCTAGTGGCATTAAAAGAAAAAGGGAAGTAACCCCAGAAAAGAACTTTGTATCTGCAGTGTTAATGGAAGGGGATTCCCCTTCCAAACACTAGCATGCTCCTTCCTCTCCCCTCCTTCCATCTTCCACACATCAACAACTCTTCAATAAAGGTAAGTGTTAAGTTGATATACTGTTTTATTTATTTGTAGTAATTTATATATACATGTATCAATCTTTTCTGTGTAAGGTAATGTGTAAACAATATTTATTTTAATACTTTTGGGTGTCTGAAATGGATTAATTGAATTTCCATTATTTCTTATGGGGAAAATAGATTCAGATTAAGTTATATTCGGTTTAAGTTAAGCCCTCTGGAACGGATTAATCACGTAATTCGGGGGTCCACTGTAATAGTTTTATGAATAATGGCATAAATTTTCTATTTCCTTGCACTGTCCTGCACATTTCTGTATTGCTATCCTTCAGGAAATCACAAATTGTATAAATTATGAATAAATTATGCCTCTTTCTAAGATACAGTACCATCATTTTTATGACTACACAAGAGATATTCCTAAAAGGTTTCTGGTGTTTTTTAAGGTTTCTTGCTTGTGTACACAATAACAACTAACACTACACCAGTTTTACACACATCACAGAGTTTGATACCAAAGCGATGTCTTTTGCTTGGTATGTATATTGCTTTAAGGAAAGCCCTCCTCTGAATAATATCAGAGACTCATCAATAACAGTGCTCTTGAATGGATAATTTCTACTTCAGGTACGTGATCACTTCCCTTATTTTGTACAACAAATCATTTCTGGGGATTACTTTTGTAAGTGAAATGCAGCATATGTAGTAAAAGTAAATGTGACCAACTGTCATTATTTCACTGGAGGCTTGTGTTGATAAAAGTTTATCTATACTCCAGTACTTCAATATATTCAATTTATGAACATGTGGCATGAGCACGTATTACAAAGAAGAAGTACGTCTCTGCAACAGTGATATTTGTTTCGCTTGTGAGGCAGAGATTTCACTGAAATGTGTGTTGACCATTATGTACTTTTAATAATTGTTAGTCACGGTCAGAGTCTTAAGTGTATCATTAAAGAATAATTTGAAATCAAATTCACTGTAATCATCAGTTATAGGACAGCTCAGCTAAATACCTTTTTTTTTTTTTTTTTTATTATATTAAAAATATCTTTGAAGCCATCTCTCTTGCTGCAGATGGGTGACCCAGAAGCAGAAACACTTAAACCATCATTCATTCAATCACTGTCTTGCCTCAGTTTAGATGCCCCTCCAAACTTCAGATATCCCCACCTCTTCTTAACCCTTTGGGGGTCCAAGGGGTCTCTCTGAAACTCATTCTCAGGGTACACGAATTTAAAAAAAAAATTATTTTTTCTTATGAAATGATAGAGAATTTTTTTCCAATCATAACGCCACAAAAATTATGAAATTTGATGGAAAACTAACTGAATTATGCTTTCGCAAAGTTAGCGGTATCCATGACATTTACGCATCGACGATTTCGCCCACTTTGAGCCCTATTTTCGGCAAATTCCAATGTTTCAGTCTACTAAAATTTTAGCTATTTCACTAGAACTCCATTTCTCCTATCGATTGAGTACAAGAAACTGCCTATTTACCAATTTCAACTACCCAAAATAGTGGTCAGAAAATGGCAATTTGGCCAATTTCACACAAATTTCAAACAATGCCAATTTCAAAATAGGGTCCATAATAAACAAGCCAGACATTCCTGGCACTAAAATAACATCTTCTCTGTTCATTATAGTCCACCCTAGTCATCCAGGCCCCTTTCCTAGGCATATAAATAAATCTTTTCTGCAGCTGTTCCCCATTTTAGTAACTTTAAATTATTCCAGGCCCCTTTACATACTTTTGCTTTCCATTTGAATTTTATTCTCAAAAAATAGAAGATTTACGTTACGTATACAACTGCATCATTGTAAAAATGGTATAAATAATATCAGCGCACTTGTGCAAGAATATTAGACTCTCCAGTTGATGTGTATTGGACGCATGGTGTGATTTGTTTACTCTTGAACATCGGCCAAAATCGAACATTTTCACTACTTTGCACTCAGTTTCAAGGTACTTGTCATCGTGAAACCAGTCAAAATTATCTCTATTTCTGTAATATATCATCTATTCTATAAAATGAGACTACTAAAACGAGAATACAAGCATAAATACCATACGAAAATAGACTGCAAAGTCGCTGTTTTAAACCAAAAACACGGTCAGTTTTTTTTCCTCATTATGCACTGTGGTGCAGGAATTTTTTTATACTGCGCACAGTGACCGCACAGACCCATTCTATCACATCTAGGCCTAACAGCCTGTTTCTGCTTGATTTGAGGGTGCTAGAATTTAGGCGTACTAGTACGTCAATAACCCCAGGGCGTAAGCCGTACTAGTACGACCAAAACCCCGAAAGGGTTAAGAGGGCAGATACTGTACCTCCCACCTTCAGACGCAACTCTGTCTAACCCTCCAAGTCATCCTATTTTGCTCCATCCTCTCTAAATATCCAAACCACCTCGACAAACTCTCTTCAGCCCTTTGGATAATACTTTTAGTAACCCTGCACCATCTCTGTTATCAACAAAATGTGAAACACTGGGGATAAATGTTGTAACCTGTGACACCACCACATATAAGTACGATAAGCACCTCAATTACTGGGAACAATTAAAGCCCCTTGATTTGTATTCCCTGGAAATGCAGGCAAGAAAGATGCATGATAATATACACTTGGAAAATCCTAGAGGGATTAGTCCCAAATTTGCACATGAAAATCACTCCCTACAAAAGCAAAAGACTCAGCAGGAGATGCAACATCCCCCCAGTGAAAGACAGGGGCACCATGAGTATGCTAAGAGACAAAACAGTAAGTGTTAGGGGCCCAAGACTGTTCATCTGCCTCCCAGCATACATAAGAGGGATCACCAATAGACTCCTGGCTGTCTTCAAGAAGGCACTGGACAGGCATCCGAAGTCAGTACCTGACCAGCAGGGCTGAGGTTTGTACGTCTGTTTGCATGCAGCCAGCAGTAACAGCCTGGTTAATTCGGCCTTGATCCACCACGAGGCCTGGTCACAGACCGTGCCATGGAAACGTTGACCCCCAAAAACCCTCCAGGTATACTACAAACTGTGATGGTGTCTCGGCTTGTGGTGATACTTGTGCTGTTGGTAAAAAGCTAGTTGTAGCACTACAGCTCCTACTGCAATATTACTAAGACCAGCATTAGCAGCATCACTTTCACTGTCACCTTCACTATAGAATAATTCAAGTGCATATTGTGCACTTAAGAGACCTTGTGTGATGCCGGACAGGTTTACGCTTCATAGGGAAATAATGTGCCTCACTATCACTTGAATCTGCTTTGTTATTGAATTCCTGTCCACTGTCATCATTCAAACTGCTCCTTCACTATCACTTTCATGAATATTGACCTTCTCCTGTCTTTGTGTATCTTGGCCAGATGTGGATGTCAATGCTATATCTTGGATTTCCTGGTATTATCTTCAGAGTTTCACTCCTCTGTTATTGTTGTCTTCTGTATATAAAATATGCCATATTTCACTCCTAGTCAAACACTGGTGTCTCCTAGCCATTGTTTCATAACTGCTCCCTGAAATAATTATTAACTTTTTCAGTGGCCATCACAGAACTATGTCATTGAGGCCAAGGTCCCTTGCATAGTTCTATGTCATGAGTTTAGCTCACTCAGATAAACTGCAAGCTGTTAATTTTGGCCTAGATATGAGACAATGGGTCTGTGCGGTGAATGTGCACAATATGAAAAAGATCCTGCCCCATGTGGTGCGTGATGAGAAAAGCAAAACTCTGACCATATATATGATTTAAAATAGCTAATTTGAGGTGTTTTCTCACATGGCTTTATTGGCTGTTTCTCAGTATCATTTGATTGAATGGAAGACATAGTTTGAAATTAAGGTCAAAGAAGTGGAAATATTAGATGTTTTCAGGTTTTCCTGAGGTCGGTTAAGGATCCCTACACCCCCCGGTCTGTTTTGTGGGCCTTTAACCCTTTCAGGGTTTCGGCCATACTAGTATGGCTTATGCGCCAGGGTTTTCGTCGTACTGGTACACCTAAATTCAAGCGCCCTCAAATCAAGTGGAAACAGGCTGGTACGCCTAGATGTGAGAGAATGGGTCTGTGCAGTCAGTGTGCGCAGTATAAAAAAATTCCTGCACCACACAGTGCATAATGAGGAAAAAAAAACTGACCGTGTTTTTGGTTTAAAACAGCGACTTTGCAGTTGATTTTCGTATAGTATTTATGCTTGTATACTCGTTTTCTTAGTCTCATTTTATAGAATGGATGATATTTTACAGCAATGGAGATAATTTTGACTGGTTTCACGATGACAAGTACATTGGTACCCCGACTTACGATATTTTTTCATTCCAGAATGCTGTTCAAGTGCCATTACCAAACGAATTTATCTCCATAAGAAATGATGTAAAATAGACTAGTCCTTTTAGACACCCAAAATTACACTTACAAAAGCATTTAAAAAAATCAACTTACATAAAAGGGTGTGTTTGGGGACCATCGTAAGTCAGGGTACCACTGTACCTTGAAACTGAGCGCAAAGTAGCAAAAATGTTAAAATTTTTGCCGATGTTCAAGAGTAAACAAATCACGCCATGTATCCAATACACATCAACTGGGTAGTCTAATATTCTTGCACAAGTGCGCTGATATTATTTATACCATTTTTACAATGATGCAGTTGTATACATAACAGTAAATCTTCTATTTTTTGTGAGAAAAATTCAAAATGGAAAGCAAAAGTAATGTAAGAGGGGCTTGGAGACGTGACTAATGAACAGATAAAATGTTATTTGAGTGCCAGGAATGTCTGCCTCATTTATTCTGGACCCTATTTTGAAATTGGCATCTTTTGATATTTTTGTGAAATTGGCCAAATTGCCAATTTCTGACCACCTTATTGGGTAGTTGAAATTGGTAAATTGGCAGTTTCCTATACTCAATTGATAGAACAAATGGAATTCTAGCGAAATAGCTATAATTTTAGTAGACTGAGACATTGTAATTTGCCAAAAATAGGGCTCAAAGTGGGCGAAATCGCCGATGCGTAAATGTCATCGATACCGCTAACTTCGCGAGAGCATAATTCCATTAGCTTTCCATCAAATTTCATAATTCTTGTGGCGTTATAATCGGAAAAAGAATCTCTGTCATTTCATAAGAAGAAATCCCCCCGAAAATTTGCGGCCCCAAAGGGTTAACCCTTTCATTGTTCGTGCTGTGATACTACGGGTTTGAGGTCACTGTCAGTGCCATAGTATTACGCCATGAGCTCAGATCAGCTGTAAGCAGTAAATTAAGGCTAACATATGAAAGAATGGGTCTGTATGGTAAGTATGTACCATATAAAAAAAATTGGCAGCATGCAGTGCACAATGAGAAAAAACTATGAGTGTTTTTGGTTTAAAATAGCAACCTTGCAGTGAACAGTGGACCCCCGAGTAACGTAAAAACTTCATTCCAGAAGCCTGCTCAAGTGCCATTACCGAACGAATTTACTCCCTTAAGAAAAAATGTCAAGTAGGTTAGTCCATTTCAGACCCCCAAAAATACACTTACAAAAGCAGTTACAATATTATACTTACATAATTGTACGATTTCCTGGGTGTGCGTAACTCGGGGGTCCACTGTATTTTTGTATGTTTTTTATGGGTGTATTCTTTGTTTCTTGGTCTCATTTGATAGAATGGAAGATATTTTATAGAAATAGAGATGATTTTGATAGGATTCAGAACTGAAAATAGCTTGAAATAGAGTTCAGATAAGCACAAATGTTCATTTTTTGCTGGTATTTGAGTCAACAAATGACATCACTCGTCCAATACATGTCCAACTGGTGGGTCTAATATGTGTTCGCGAATGTGCCAATATTATTTATACAATTATTACAATATTACATAATAGGATCTTCTATTTTTTGTGTGAATAAAAATGAAAATGAAATTCACATGTAAAGCCTGGCAACATAACTAATAAACAGAGGAAATGTTATTTTAGTGCCAGGAATGCTGCATTGTTTATTTTTTATCCTATTTTGAAATTGGAGTAATTTGAATTTTTTGTGAAATTGGCCAAATTACCAATTTCTGATCACTTTATTGGGTAATTAAAATAGTTGATTGGGCAGTTTCTTGTGCTCAGTCGCTAAAATGGAAGCCATACTAGCGAAATAGCTTAGAATTTAGTCTACTGACACAATGTAATTGGCCTAAAATAGGACTCAAAATGGGCAAAATTACCTATGCGTAAATATCACAGACACGTCAAAATTCGCAAAAGCATAATTTCACCAGTTTTCCATCAAAAGCATAATTTCGTCAGTTTTCCATTAAATTTCGTACTTTTTTTAATACCTTCAGAAAAAGATTCTCTACCATTTTATAGGAAATTTTTTTTTTTTTTTTTTTAATTCTTGGAATCTGTGGACAAGTTTCAGATCAGGGGTCTGGACAGTGAAAGTGTTAATAGGTCTGTTTCTATTAATGGGACACAGTAAACCATGACCATTTAGTGTGATTATGAATTTAAAAAAGAAGGCAAGAGTAATATAGGAGAGGCCAGGAATGTTTACATTTTTTAATATGGACTATTTTTAAATTTGTATTTTTAGAATTTTGTAAATTTGGCTAAATTACAGATTTATGTGCACTTTATAGGGTAGTCGAAATAGTTCAAAGGGTAATTCCTTATGACCTTTCTGAGTTAAAAATGACTTTCCATCACTTAAATAGGGAACACTATTAACCCTTTTGGGGTTTTGGTCGTACTAGTACGGCTTACGCCCTGGGGTTATTGACGTACTAGTATGCCTAAATTCTAGCGCCCTCAAATC
>WNWK01016308.1:0-45267 GCA_009830355.1 Cherax destructor | reverse complement strand
TTGTAGGGTTCGTATGACCTCGGGAATAGAAAGCATCAGGCTCCATTCAAGGAAGGAGAGCATGAATCCAGTTCCTTGGATCTAGCACTCCTCACCAGCATTGTGGTATCTCCTTTGAGGATGGGGGCATCATAAAAATAATAATAATAATAATAATAATCTCCATGGGGAAGTGGAACAGAATTCTTCCTCCGTAAGCCATGCGTGTCGTAAGAGGCGACTAAAATGCCGGGTGCAAGGGCTAGTAACCCTTCTCCTGTATATATTACTAAATGTAAAAGGAGAAACTTTCGTTTTTCTTTTGGGCCACCCTGCTTCGGTGGGAAACGGCCGACGTGTTGAAAGAAGAAAGAATAATAATATAGGTTTTCTTATTATTGTTTAGTAATTTATACAGGAGAAGGGTAACATTTTGTGAAGGGATTCAAGGAAACCGGTTAGCTGGACTTGAGTCCTGGAGGTGTGAAGTACAGTGCCTGCACTCTAAAGGAGGTTAGAGTTATTTGCTGTTTAGAGGATATCTGAACTGTCGTATCTATGAGCCTCTGGCAAGACAGTGATATTGTGAATGATAGTGAAAGTGTTTCTTTTTCGGGTCACTGCCTCAGTGGGAGACAGTCAGTGTGTCAAAAAAAATAATTTCTAGGCTGCCACCAGATACATATATGTCATCTGCACCAGCCACTGTAAATTCAATGTAAGTTTAAAAAGCAGAAAACATACTTAATATAGTTCTCATCAGTATCAATAGGAATGTTGAAATGCAGCATAAATTGTAGAATTTTGTAATATGTATTCCTGAACTGAAGGAAGTCAGGCAGAGAATTGCAGTCTTTTGGAGACCTTAACAAAATGGTGCTCAATAGCCACTGTCATATCAGCCGTTAAATATATTCTCGCCAGTAATGCCAAGGATGGGAGCCAGATCTGAAGTATATACTTGCCCTCCAGTTTCCACATCTTCCAAACTACACTCGCAGGAGTAGTGGTGTTTGGAGTAGAGATGTAGGCACGTCAGCAAGTCCATTTAGCTATACGGAAATTGCATAAGTTGAAAGCAAAATAATTAGAGCAACAAAGAGAATCTGAACAACGTAACCCCTTATTTCTATTAAAATAAGAATGAAAGATTAAAGGTCAAGAGCTTGCTGACTGTAATGGTATATGACCTAAACAATGAAATACACTGACATGACCTGTTAAATGACTTCACATCATTTCCATGGCAGGTCTATGTGACATGCTGCCAATGGACCACGTCGAGGGACTAGTGGAGACCATCCGTGTGTTTGGTAACCTCACACACTTTAAGGATATCAGAGATATACTCACTAAGCGTGCTGGTAAGCCTACAACTTACCAGCAATCCTGTCACAAATCCTGTCACAATCCTGTCCTAAAATATTTCTTTCAACTGACTCACTTGAGGCAGAGTAATAGCATGGCTTTCAGGTTAAGTTGGGGAATAAACATTGACCTGTTTCCTGACAAATCTTACCTAACATTAGCATAATTTTATCTTTCCTTGGAGGAAAGATATTGTTCTTCCTGTCTTTATTTTTCTGTATTTTTATATTCCTTCCTTCCAGTCTATCCTTCTCATCTCACCTCCTTGTCTAAGATTTTATCCTCTGCCATTACTTTATCACCTCTTCTTTCTGGTTATGCTTTGCATAACCAGGCTTTAAAAATTAAATAAATATATGTTACCTTGCTTTGTAACAATTTTGAAAATAATTATTTTTCTCGTCCTCTTTTCCCCCGTCTTCCTCCTCGTCATTCTTTTCTCGTCTTCCTCCTCTGATTTTCAACATCTCATTTTCCCTCCCTTCTGATTCCTACTTATTCTTTCCTCTGTATTTTCTCCACTACTACTATGTATAGTATTTCTCTTTTCTTCACTTTTTACCTCCCATTTTCGCCTGGAGACGTGACTAATGAACAGAGAAGATGTTATTTTAGTGCCAGGAATGCCTGCCTTGTTTATTCTGGACCCTATTTTGAAATAAGCATCGTTTGAAATTTGTATGAAATTGGCCAAATTGCCATTTTCTGACCACTATTTTGGGTAGTTGAAATTGGTAAATAGGCAGTTTCTTGTACTCAGTTGATAGAAGAAATGGAGTTCTAGCGAAATAGCTATGATTTTAGTGGACTGGAACATTGGAATTGGCCAAAAATAGGGCTCAAAGTGGGCAAAATTGCCGATGTGTAAACATCTTCGAGACTGATAACTTCGCGAGAGCATAATTCCGTAAGTTTTCATTCAAATTTCATACTTTTGGTGTCGTTATGATCAGAAAAAGATTCTCTTATCATTTCATAAGAATTTTTTTTTTTTTTCCAAAAAAATTTTCGACCCTGAGAACGTGTTTCTGAGAAGGCCTGTCAACCCCCAAAGGGTTAAATCATTTTCATTTTTGCTCCTCTCCACATTTACTTTTTTCTTTTCTCCATTATTCCTAACAATTGTTGCTCCTGCTTTTCTTGCCTATTACTGCTGATTATCTTCTACCCATCGTCCTAACATTTTCCTTGTGTTTTTTGCTTTCCACCCTCTTCTTATCCTCCACACTTCATCTTCATCCCATCCTCCTCCTCCCTATTCGCTTTTCATATACCTGCACATATCCTCTTTATTTTATCTAAACCACTCTTCATTTCCTCCACATTCATCCCAGTCCTCTCCTTCTTCATCTCTAATCTCTCTTATCCTTTTCATTCTCCTTTATCCCTCTTCCTCCATTCTTCATTTCCTTTCCTCCTATTCTCATTTCATCATTTTCTTCTCCATTCCCTTTTCTACATCTTTCCTTTTATTTCTTTATACATGCCATATATAGTACATTTTTCTTATTGTAGTAAATTTTCTTCTACCATAGTAATTAAAAACTGTTAAGGGCTGATAGTGTTGGGTATGGGGGGACACCCTGTCAGCTACTTAACGCTACACTCTCATTAAGCCATTCAGTAGTGGTTCTTATTTTATTTAAAATAGACTCTAAGCTTAAACTGGCACTGTAATATGCCTGTCATGGCCCTCACTACTAACTTAGAGAATGGAAGATTAATAAGATAATAACTTGAGCGAGGCTACACCTCATTATCTTAACTGCATGACAGACAGGAGGAACACTGGGGTGGATTAGGAATCCACACACATCACCTTGTTCCCAATCCACAGTTGCTAGTTCTTACAATTAAGGAGTGCTAACTACAGTGGTACCCCGGTTTACGATGGTCCCCAAACTCACCCTTTTATGTAAGTTTATTTTTTTAAATGCTTTTGTAAGTGTAATTTTGGGGGTCTAAAAGGACTAGTCTATTTTACAACTTTTCTTAAGGAGATAAATTCGTTTGGTAATGGCACTTGAACAGCATTCTGGAATGAAAAAATATCGTAAACCGGGGTACCACTGTATTAATATACCATAGTTATACAGTTTTATCTGGTTATTTCTAGCTGGAGTGTCCACTAACACTGTATATGAAATACATTAATAGCTGCGGTGGAATGATATTACAACGAAGACAAACACTAACTGGGACTAACATTCTTGATAATATTGTTCACTCCTTGGAAACTTGGTAATAAAACTGCATCTTTAGTAAATAAATACATATTCCAAACTATTTGTACAAAAAATATATAGAAGACAAAAATTAGCAGAATTACATGTCTCATTTAGTGAATTAGAAAAGTTTTTTGGGTTAATTTGCCTGTTTTAATGTATATTTTGTGTTTCATGGCTATTTCACTTACCCAGTTCACAACTAATTCACAAATTGCAAATGAGACATTTCAGCCTGTCTTTTTTTATTTCCAATTTATAAATTAGCTGTGAACTATTGCAGCTATGGTATTAAAACTTGTACTATCTCACCCAGTGTTGGAGGTGTTGGTGGAAATGCTGGATTGTGACTCGAGGGAGCTGGTCTACGTGTGTGCTGGCGTTCTTGTCAACCTAATGTCGGATGCTTCCAGGCGATCTATATTTAAAGATGAAAATGGAGTTCTCAGGTATGATAAGACTATACAATTTCCTAATCATCAAATAATTATGTTTTATTGTTTACATTTATATTTTACTACACTGGCCTTTTCCCGCTAAGACAGGGTGACCCCAAAAATGAAAGTCATTCATTCAGTCTTACCACAAGTGGACAGACATCACAATTCAAATGATCCTTCAAACTGTAACATCCCTGCCCCTCCTTCACTTCCCACCTCCAGAACTTGAGTCCAGCTAACAGGTTTGTTTCCCTGAATCTGTAAATGTTACCCTGCTCACACTCTGATTGTACATCAAATCCTTTAACTCATCTGTCACTCTGACACACACCTGATGGATGATCAAGCCCCTGCCACTTGAAACCTTCACACCCTTCAATTCTTTCTGGGATGACCCCTACCCCTTCTTCCTTCCATCCTCTCTAAATCCCCTTCTAGGAGGTGCCCTAATACTGAGAAAGGGCTGTTGATCTTGAGAACTTGGATTATTATTATTTATTATAATCAACAAGGGGTCATACAGTGCAGCTTAAGAACTTGGAGCTTCTTTCCCCTTTCTTAGATCAAACCAGAGAACAGTACTTCCCATTTCTTAGGTGCTGCATGGACCTTACAGGTTTAGTACTGCTCCTGAATTTAATAGTGATATATGTATTCTTTAAACCATCATATATAATGTATATTCTGTTCTCCATGGGGATGTGGAACAGAATTCTTCCTCCGTAAACCATGTGTGTGTCATTAGAGGCGACTAAAATGCCAGGAGCAAGGGGCTAGTAACCCCTTCTGTATACATTACTAAATTTAAGAAGAGAGACTTTCGTTTTTCTTTTTAGGCCACCCTGCCTCGGTGGAATACGGCCAGTTTGTTGAAAGAAGATATATATTATGTTATGTAATGTAGTCCTTACCCTTCCCATGATGTTACCTGTCCTTCATTAAGTAATCAAATTCATAAACTGTATAGTACTGTAGTATAGTATTTACGATAATAAGACATTGAAGCTAAGGGGTCTAAAGAATGAGCCTGAGTACATGCCAATGCTGGCAGGGTTACTGCATCCCTAGGGGACTTCCCATAATAAAGATCCACATAAAGTGAATGTTTGTCATTGCCAGTGAAGAGACATCCTTCCCCATTGTACCTCAGCCAAGAATCAACCATCCAATGCAGGGCAACCTCAGGGGTGAAGTTGATGACCAGTTTGGAGGTCCTGTGCTTGTAGCAGCAGTTAAGTCTGGTCCTAAGTAGCAGAGAATACTACATCCACCATTCCTACCCAAGGTTGTTGGCCAACATTGCCTGCTAGAGTTTAGAAACATCACAGGCCCCTCTTTCTTTAGTAAGGATTTATAATTAGGTTACAGTAGGCCCTCATTTAGCACGGTAGTTACGTTCCTGAAAACGTCGTGTTAGCTAAAATCGTGTTAGATAATTAAAAGAACTTATGGGAAAAATAGGGTTACGTTTCTGAGAGTCCCCAAAAAGCCAAACAAGTTTTTTTTAGACCAACAGATCTTACAAATATAAGAGAGAATATGTAATTTTTTTTTTTTTTATTAACACATCGGCCGATTCCCACCAAGGCAGGGTGGCCCGAAAGAAAACTTTCATCATCATTCACTCCATCACTGTCTTGCCAGAAGGGTGCTTTACACTACAGTTATAAAACTGCAACATTAACACCCCTCCTTCAGAGTGCCGGCACTGTACTTCCCATCTCCAGAACTCAAGTCCGGCCTGCCGGTTTCCCTGAATCCCTTCATAAATGTTACTTTGCTCACACTCCAACAGCACGTCAAGTATTAAAACCATATGCCTCCATTCACTCCTATCAAATACGCTCACACATGCTTGCTGGAAGTCCAAGCCCCTCGCACACAAAACTTCCTTTACCCCTCCCTCCAACCTTTCCTAGGCCGACCCCTACCCCGCCTTCCCTCCACTACAGATTTATACACTCGAAGTCACTCTGTCTCGTTCCATTCTCTCTACATGTCCAAACCACCTCAACAACCCCTCCTCAGCTCTCTGGACAATCGTTTGGTAATCCCGCACCTCCTCCTAATTTCCAAACTCCGAATTCTCTGCATTATATTCACACCACACATTGACCTCAGACATGACATCTCCACTGCCTCCAGCCTTCTCCTCGTTGCAACATTCATCACCCATGCTTCACACCCATATAAGAGCGTTGGTATAACTATACTCTCATACATTCCCTCTTTACTTCCATGGACAAGGTTCTTTGTCTCCACAGACCCCAGTGCTCCACTCACCCTTTTCCCTCATCAATTCTATGATTCACCTCATCCTTCATAGACCCATCCGCCGACATGTCCACTCCCAAATATCTGAATACATTCACCTCCTCCATACTCTCTCCCTCCAATCTGATATCCAATCTTTCGTCACCTATTCTTTTTGTTATCCTCATCACCTTACTCTTTCCTATATTCACTTTCAATTTTCTTCTTTACACACCCTACCAAATTCATCCACCAACCTCTGCAGCTTCTCTTCAGAATCTCCCAAAAGCACAGTGTCATCAGCAAAAGCAACTGTGACAACTCCCACTTTGTATTTGCTTCTTATCTTTTAGCCCAACACCTCTTGCCAAGACCCTCGCATTCACTTCTCTTACAACCCCATCTATAAATATATTGAACAACCACGGTGACATCACACATCCTTGTCTAAGGCCCACTTTTACTGGGAAATAGTCCCCTTCCCTCCTACACACTCTAACCTGAGCCTCACTATCCTCATAAAAACTCTTCACTGCTTTCAGTAACCTTCCTCCTATTCCATACACCTGCAACATCTGCCACATTGCCCCTATCTACCCTATCATACGCCTTTTCCAAATCCATAAATGCCACAAAAACATCTTTACCCTTATCCAAATACTGTTCACCTATATGTTTCACTGTAAACACTTGTTCTACACACCCCTACCTTTCCTAAAGCCCCTTGTTCATCTGCTATCCTGCTTTCTGTTTTACTCTTAATTCTTTCAATAATAACTCTACCATACACTTTACCAGGTACACTCAACAGACTTATTCCCCTATAATTTTTGCACTCTCTTTTGTCCCCTTTGCCTTTATACAAAGGAACAATACACGCTCTCTGCCAATCCCTAGGTACCTTACCCTCTTCCATACATTTATTAAATAATAGCACCAACCACTCCAAAATTATATCCCCACCTGCTTTTAACATTTCTATCTTTATCCCATCAATCCCAGCTGCCTTACCCCTTTCATTCTACCCACTGCCTCACGAACTTCCCTACACCCACAACTGGCTCTTCCACACTCCTACAAGATGTTATTCCTCCTTGCCCTACACACGAAATCACAGCTTCCTGTCTTCATCAACATTTAACAAATCCTCAAAATATTCTCTCCATCTTCCCGATACCTCTAACTCTCCATTTAATAACTCTCCTCTCCTATTTTTAACTGTCAAATCCATTTGTTCTCTAGGCTTCCTCAACTTATTAATCTCATTCCAAAACTTTTTCTTATTTTCAACAAAATTTGCTGATAACATCTCACCCACTCTCTCATCTGCTCTCTTTTACATTGCTTCACCACTTTTAACCTCTCTTTTTCTCTCCATATACTCTTCCCTCCTTGCATCACTTCTACTTTGTAAAAACCTCTCATGTAATTGTAGTTCATTATCGTGATGTATTATGTTGTTTTTACTGCTTAAGACTACAAATGTAACAGAAATAATAGTATTTACCTTAAATTGTGGGTGCTAATGTTTGTGGATGATTGTGAAGAGAGTGGAGAGTTATGCTGTGGCCCTACTGGGCTGAGGTGGATAGTAGAGATTCTGGAACTGAAGTCGATGGTTGTACTGAGTGTCTCTAACTTTAATAAAGTCATTCAGTAAGTCAGTCAAGTCATTCAGTAAGTCAGTCAAGTCATTCAGTAAGTCAGTCAAGTCATTCAGTAAGTCAGTCAAGTCATTCAGTAAGTCAGTCAAGTCATTCAGTAAGTCAGTCAAGTCATTCAGTAAGTCAGTCAGACAAGTCATTCAGTAAGTCAGTCAGACAAGTCATTCAGTAAGTCAGTCAAGTCATTCAGTAAGTCAGTCAGTCAAGTCATTCAGTAAGTCAGTCAGTCAAGTCATTCAGTAAGTCAGTCAGTCAAGTCATTCAGTAAGTCAGTCAAGTCATTCAGTAAGTCAGTCAGACAAGTCATTCAGTAAGTCAGTCAGACAAGTCATTCAGTAAGTCAGTCAAGTCATTCAGTAAGTCAGTCAAGTCATTCAGTAAGTCAGTCAGTCAAGTCATTCAGTAAGTTAGTCACACAAACTTATGTTTACATCTTTTTGTGTGTACAAAGTAACACTTCATTACAGCCACAGGTTATGTCTTGTCTAATATCTTTTTCTTCGTTAGTTCTAAGACTTAATAAATGCTTAAACATTTTCTTGCCACTTTGAGCAACACTTGTATGCCTACTGGGTGACATGATTGCTTGCAGATACAAGATATAGTAATTTAAAGATCAAAACACAATTCACTCTTATTCTTGACAAACACAGCTGGCTTGACGCGTATGGAATACGAATGCTGGGATGGTAGGGTGTTGTTGGGGGAGGGTAGCATGGGAAGGCGGGTGGTCTCCCAGCTGTTCCACAACATTAGCACCGGCCGCTTGAGGGAATGGTTGCTTTTTCTTCCTGCAAACTATAAGTTTATTCAGGTATACACAGATACAGTTACAAAGATTATCATACATAGCAGCATATGTGTGAGAACCTAGGATAACCCAAACTTTGGGTTATCCTAGGTTCTCTAGGATAACACTGGGTTATCCTAGGTTCTCTAGGATAACACTTTGGGTTATCCTAGGTTCTCTAGGATAACACTTTGGGTTATCCTAGGTTCTCTAGGATAACACTTTGGGTTATCCTAGGTTCTCTAGGATAACACTTTGGGTTATCCTAGGTTCTCTAGGATAACACTTTGGGTTATCCTAGGTTCTCTACACATATGCTGCTATGTATGATAATCAATGTAACTATCTCTGTATACCTGAATAAACTTAGTTTGTGCGAAGGAAAAACAAATTCCCTTTTCCTCAAAGCATGAGGATTCTTACAGCGGTAAATAACCATGGGCTTACACTTGAAATCACCTGATGCATTACCCAAAAGGAGCAAGGTGAAGCGATCCTTTGCTGTCTTGAAGCCTGGTGCACTTTTCTCTTGCTGACTGATATAAGTTCATGTTGGCATTTTCTTCCAGAAAACACTTGTCTCGTCAGCATTAAACACTTGTTGTGGCTCATAGCCACCCTTAGTAGGACCCCCACTGACTCAATGGTTTAACTTACTGCAGGCGACCGCGGGCTCAAAATTTTTCCCCTCCAGCGAATCGCGTAATATAAGGTTTACGTCGTGTTAGATAAAAATGTGCCGCAATTCTTCAATCGCGTAATACCCAAAACGCGCAACATAAAGTCGTGCTAAATGAGGGTCTACTGTATAAATAAATTTTGTGGAGTCATCTGTTCAAAATATGTCACACTACCAGGAAATTCTTACATAAAGATACTTTTGTTTTCAGAATGATTGATGTGCTTCAATACTTTGGCTATGGAGACTGGCAGTTGTGTAGTCTTGCATGTCAGGTGCTTTGGAATTACTGTGCTTCAGCTGCTGATGTTGAAGACACACTTGGACACAAAGAAACAGAAAAACTCATTTTTGTATTAGAAGAATTTTTAGGTGAGGTCATTGTCTGCTTTGCATTGAAAGTTGCCTTAGTTTCTATGTGATGCAATTCTGTTAAGTGCTGTTTTCTTATTAGCATTGATGTAATTTGACAGACTTTTATTTTCAATAAAATAATTATGCCCAAGGACAATAATACGTATCTTGATATCATACATCTTAAAGCAAATTGTCTTATTTTCACTGTAGGAAAGAGGGGAAAGCTATTTCCTAATAAAAGGCTTTATACAGGGATGCAAGATGTCACCATGGTTGTTTTAACATATTCATAGGAGTGGTTGTAAAAGAAGTAAATGCTAGGGGCTTGGGAATTGTTACATCACAGTATACGGCACAGTAGGTCCTCAGTAGTCATGCCATGAGCATTCACATAATATTCGAGGTATCGTTTTATGAATGTTTTGTAATTAATCTCCACTGTTTGTGGGGTTTTCTTAGGTTGGGTGGAGGAATTTAGGAAGGTAAGCAAAAGAGGGAAATTAAAGGTGAACATAAAAAACAGCATAGTGATAAGAGTAATAAAAAAATGTCTAGGCAGTGAAAGATTAGATATCAGATTGGAGAGAAACTCTGAAGGAAGTAAAAGTGTTTAGATATTTAGAAGTGAACATGTCAGCAGATGGGCCTATGAAGGACGAGGTGCTATCAGCACCCTTCTGGCAAGACAGAATTGGAAAGAATTATGGTGAATGTGTTTTCTCTTTTTTGCGCCACCCTGCCTCGGTGGGAGATACAGTGGACCCCCGTTTTTCGTACTGCTCCAAACTCGAACAATTATGTAAATGTATTTTAGTAAGTGCTTTTGTAAGTGTATTTTTGGGGGGTTTAAAAGGACTAAGTTAATTTTCATTATTCCTTGTGGGAACAAATTCGTTTGGTAATGGCACTTGAACAGCATTCTGGAATGAATTAATTACGAACACCGGGGGTCCACTGTATGTTAAAAGGATGTATTGCTGTAATAATAATAATAAAATAATATGGTAAAAAGTGATAAAAATTTTACATGACAGATGATGACTCCTACTTCAATAACCCTGAAGTGTTTGGAGAGTGTGACCCAGAGACAAAGGACATCGTGTATCAACTATGGGAGGACTTTGCACACGTTGCCACCAAACTCTTAGATCGTATAGAGGAGAATACTTCAGCACTCCCTGTTATTGCATCCTCATAAGATATTTTATAGCTGCTTATGTAAATATAGTAGTATACAGCACAGTAGGTCCTCAGTATTCACGCCATGAGCATTCACATAATATTCGAGGTATCGTTTTATGAATGTTTTGTAATTAATCTCCACTGTTTGTGGGGTTTTCTTAGCGCATGGCAACTAGTCAGCCAGAGTCAAAACTGTAAACATCGAATTAAAACTATTTTATTATATCATGTACAAATGTTAATATAGTTCTGTATTGTACATATTTATTTACCATATTTTTATGAAATATAAACAGTTTAGTCTAACCCAGAATTAATACTTGTATCACAGTGATCACTGGTGTTAGTCACAAATTTTAGGAATATCGAGCTCCTACTGTACACATATTGACACTGTAAAATACTGTATTAAATGTACGATTAGAAAATTCACATATATAGTGTATATCACTTACATTAAGTGTATGTATTTTAGATTGGCTATCATAAGATGCTAGCCAGTGATGTTTTTATGTGTAGAAAAAATCTGTTTTTAATTTCACTATGCCATGTACATATATTATTCAGTTTCAGAATAATCTTTGTATATTACACATACTTTGAAGAATTAGTGGTAATGTTGCAACTCGGAAAGTCATTTGAATTGTGGTGTGTGTGTGTGTGTGTGTGTGTGTGTGTGTGTGTGTGTGTGTGTGTGTTCTTTTAGCAAGGCAGCTATTGAATGAGTGATGGCTAATGTGTTTTTTTTTTTTGGAGTGTTACTTTGGTGAGAAACAGTTGATGTGGTAATTTTTTTAATATACAATATGCTAAACTCAATTTTTTTGTGTTAAAATTACAGTTAGGGAGAGGAGAACAAGCATATCAATACTGTATATAAAGTACCAGTATGTAGATTGTACCCAGTGACTAAAGATGTGATAATCTAGAATTGTTAACAATTTTGAGGTCAGTCCTGTTGTTCTATGACTTTTAAGTGTGGGTCGGTCCTGAAGTACTACTCAATGAGCTCAGCTCTCTCAAATAAGCTGTGAGTGGTAAATTTGGGCTTAGATATGAGAGAATGGGTCTGTGCGGTAAGTGTGCACCATGTAAAAAAAAATCCTGCAGCACGCATTGCATAATGGGGAAAAAACTGTGACAGTGTTTTTGGTCTAAAATAGAGAAAGATTGTTTTTAATTAGAAAGGTCAGGATCAAGGGGTCACAGGTAAAAGTTGAAGACAGATGAACTTTGCAGTGTATTTTCATGTGGTTTTTATCTTTGTATTCTCAGTTTCTTGGTCTCATTTGATAGAATGGAAAACATATTACAGAAATAGAGATAATTTTGATTGGTTTCAGGACTGAAAGTAGCTTAAAATTGAGCTCAAAGTAGTGGAAATGTTCAATTTTTGACAATACAGTGGACCCCCGAGTTTCGGTCACCTCAGAAATCGAACAATTATGTAAGTTTAATATTGTAAGTGCTTTTGTATGTGTATTTTTGGGGGTCTGAAAGGACTAATCTAATTTACATTTTTCCTTAAGGGAATAAATTCGTTTGGTAACAGCACTTGAACAGCATTCTGGAATGAAGAATGTTCGAATAGCGATGGTCCACTGTATATAAAATGGGTTTCACAGATTTTTGCAGATGATATGGTTATTAATTAATGCATTTATATGTTTGAAACAAAATAATAATATAATAATAATGGTATATCAAATACAGTGGTCCCTCGGTTTTCGCCGAAAATTCGTTCCAGAATGCTGCTCAAGTGCCATTACCGAACGAATTTACTTCCTTAAGAAATATTGTCATGTAGGTTAGTCTATTTCAGACCCCCAAAAATACACTTGCAAAAGCACTTACGAAAATACACTTACATAAATGTTCGAGTTTGGAGATGACCGAAAACCGAGGGACCACTGTATAACAATTACAGGTCAGCCACCATTAATCTGGCAATCAGTTATCCGGTTCCATCAATAATCTAGCACTAATTTCAGCTAGCATAATTTCAAATTTCATCATTATACTGACTCAAATCATTATACTACTGACTCAAATTTCATCATTATACTGACCTAAATCATTATACTACCGACTCAAATTTCATCATTATACTGACTCAGAAATTGTGCAGATGGTTGTAAATTCACAGCAGCAAACCAGTGGAGGAGAAAGCAGTGATGAAAATGAGGAAGATTTAGCAGAAAGTCTCTATTGATAGGTTAATTAAATGTATTCTAACCTAACCACTCTGTAATCCGGCAAACTCACTAATCCGGCATACTACAGGTCCCAATGATGTCGGATTAGTGATGGCCGACCTGTACTGTATAGAAGACATTTATTATTTAAGTGTTTGATATTATGCAACCATAAATTACAATTTAATCAATCAAGGACTTCATGGTGGGTGACAATTTTAACATAACCTTGTTCTTGGCTAGGTGTGGCTTGACATGCTGAGAGCTTCTTGCCTCCAGTTAGTTCTATAAGAGATGAGGTGAACCATAAAATTGAAGAGAAAAAGGTAGGGTACACTGAGGCATCTGTGCAGACAAAGAACTTTATCCATGAAGACAAAAAGGGAAGGTTGCCAGAGTATAATGGTACCAACACTTTTATAACAGCAAAGCATGGGTTTTGAATGTTGCAGCAAGTAGGAGGCAGTAGGCAGTAGATATGTCATGTTTGAGGGTAGTGTCTTGTTTGAATACTGTATTATACAAAGAGTTAGGAGTTTTGAGATGAAGAGGAGTTGCCAAAAGTATTCAAAGAGCTAGGGAGGGGTTAATGACATGGTTTAGATATTTAGAGAGGATGGAGATAAATAGGATGACTAGTAAGACGTATTAATCTGGGGAAAGAGGGAAGGAGAGGCAGGGGTCATCCAAGGAGGGAGAAAAGGTTTTGAGTGCTAGGGGCTTGGACATCCAACAGGCTTTTGTGAGCATGTTAGACAGGAATGAGTGGAAGCAAGTGGTTTTTATGAGTTGATATGCTGTTGGATTGTGAGCAAGGTAACATTTATGAAGGGATTCACGAAAAACCGGTTAGTCCTGGTGGTGGGAAGTACCTGCACTCTGAAGGAGGGGTGAGGATGTTGTAGTTTGGAGGGTCATCTTAACTATGATGTCAGCACCCTTCTGGCAGGACAGTGAAAGTATTTTTTTCTTTGTTCAGTCACAGTACCTCGGAGGAATACTGCCATAGTGTAAAAAAAAAATTTATTGCTTTTATTATAAATCTGGGTGTACAGTGTGTACCAACCTAAGCTAATAGTACTGATCATAAAACAACCTCTATCAACACTGATCATATTTTCTTTATTTTCATATTCATGGGTGAAGCACAAAACACCTGAGGGTCAAACAACACCTGGGAAATGGGAGGGAATCAAATTTGACCCAAGGAAAGGGGCAAATAATCAATTTCTTGGATCAAGCACCCTTCACCAGCATCAAAGCATTTTCCCTTGAAGAGGTGTAAAGGATACCAATCCAGAAAACACAAAAACATAATTCAGCTTTCACAAATAGTGGTCTTGTAATGTTTTAGCTATGGCACTTTGACTTGTATAGGAACATGATAATTTAGGCATGCAGGTGTCCCTGGCTTTATGCATTAAATGTTTTACAGGGCCAGGGCAGCTGTACTAAGTGCAGTCGGATAATCAGCACCTAATTCTACATAATAAGTGTCTTTAATAATCTTTGTGAACTTTCACTGATCACATGCAGCAAATGTATAACTTGTATACAGGATTACTGATAGAAAAGGGACCACATAATAGTGAATTCACATAAAGCAAACCTACAGTGAACAAAAAAAAACTGTACTGTATATGTAAATGGAACCATGATTTTCTCTTTTGTTAAATATCAAGGGGGCTTTCCCCTGATTGTCAACTCTTAATATTAAGAGCTTGAACTCTTAAGAGTTCAAGATTTAAGAATTATAATAAAGTAGCATTAAAATGAAATGTTTAGTTTGCATCACATTTTCTAAAAGTACTGTGCAATAATGATTATGATAAGTCCCTTCAAGGGAGGCACCTTAATGCTGGCTAAGGGCTGTTTGATTCAAAGAATTTGAGCTACCCTTCCTTTCCTCAAATCAAATTTAATTGTCCCCATTCCCCAGGTGCTGTATAACCCTTATGGGTTTAGTGCTCCCTCATGAATGTAATAAGTAACTAAAGGCACATAAAGTGAAGGTGTACAGGTGTGAGAGAAGAGCTACTGTGAGCAACTAAGCTGTAATATGAATGCTAATCTTTATAAATGTTTAACATGGGGTGTTCTCTTTAGAGGGGAACAGGTAGTTACTAACAAAAAATATTCTCATATGTATCTTTTAGTTACTAGTTGAAATTACAGTCACTAAATGGGATTACTGTATTATTAATGGTTAAAATAAAATACTATGAATTAAAATAGATAAAAGTTTTCACAAATATAAGAACTTTAAATATCAGTTAAATATTTTCTAATTATACATATCTTAAATAAAAATATTTTATAGATAACTTTAAAAATGTAGTATCTAGATAAAGGTGATAATCTTTAAATATGACTGTGATTAATTATATTTACAAGAAATTCCAATTACAGTAAAGAATCCTTTATCCGAAATTCCAAAATCTGAGTTTTTCGAGTATTGACATGATGCGTCACAAATGGATCATTGAGCACAAGATGTGGTGGAGGCTCGATCCTCCGCCTGTTGAGTCCAGACATCCTTCATATTTGTATTAGCGCCAGTTTGTTGTCAGCAGCAATTATACTCTCTGACTACCACATGTTTTGTGCTCTATGGTGTGAAGATATTGTTGAAAATGTCAAAAAGGCCTATGGGTAATAGTGAAAAGAAAAAGAGGAAAGCATTTATGTTTATATATATCACAGAAAGTCAAGTTGTTGGAAAAACTTGACAGTGGTGTAAGTGTGAAGTGTCTGACTGGGGAGTTTGGTGTTTGAACAACCACCATCTACCACCTAAACAAACAGAAGGACAGACTGTTGAAGTTCTGTGCTAAAGAGTTGAACAAAAGTTAATGAAAAACATAAAAAAACATTACATAGAGGAAAAATGAAGATTGTGATCATGTATTGATGGAGTTGGATTTGTAAACACTGGAGTGAGCACATGCCTCTTAATGAAATGCTGATCATGAAACAAACAAAAATCTATTATGATAAACTAAATATTGAAGGTAACTGAATATTCTGCTGGCTAGTTACAAAAATTTAAGAAAAGACACAGCATCAAATCTTTAAAGATTAGTGGTGATAAAGCATCTGCTGGTCATGAAGCAGCAAAGAAATTCATTGATGTGTTTGTCAAGATTGTTGCTGGTGAAAAACTAACGCCATAGTCTAGGCCTGCATTTATCTTTTTTGCAAGCAGTGATCATGTTTTTTGGTACTGTACCTGTACAGTACAATAACGTGTTTAGACTTGAGTCCCATCCCTAAGTTGTCTCAGTTTCCAAAATCTGAAATATGAAACATCTGGTCCCAAGCATTTCGGATAACGGATTCTCAACTGTATTTTTAATTTTGTTATATAGTACTTGTAAATGTTAAAAAAAATTATTGTTACAGTGGATATACACTGTATTGTACATACCAGTAATAGTGTATAATATTTTATCCAAGGTGCTTGTGGTGAGATATTACTACTAAATTAAAATTAAGGTTTTGTAAATTGATCTGCAGGTAGAATCTTACCTATGTTGAAGGTCTGAATGCTGCAGATAAGGCAGCACCTGGAATCTTGACTTTCTTACAGACAGATGATTTTAAACTGCACGACTTTCCTTGAGATTATATTGTCCTAAAGGAAACTACTTCCAATCCTGATAGTTCTGTGAGGTGGTAAATCTCATTATTTAGTGTGAAGTATTTTATAATGTTTGGGAGACCAATTGTGTAACACTATTCTGCAAACCTCTCAGTTAACAAAAATGACTAAAATACCAGGAACAAGGGGTTAGTAACCCCTTCTCCTGTATAAATTACTAAATGTAAAAAGAATAAGAGCTTTATGAAGTTTTGTTTTTCAAGTCACCCCCTTGGTACGAGACAGCTGGTATGTTGAAAAAAAAAAAAAAAATTAAACATTTTTGATGTTGTTCATGTTAGAAGATTTACAGTATAATGATGCACACACGGGTTGGTTGAATATCTGTTACAACATTTCTGACAAATTATTTCAAACAAACATTTTAATCTAGAGGTGACAAAGCTACAGTTCTGTGATTGTGACATTTTTATCATAAAACAGATTTCTACATCAATTACCATTTATAAAATGTAGTAAATGTTGTTCCATTTGTAAATGAAGATCCAGTTGTACATAAAGCTTATATTGTAGATACAATTAGTAAGCCCCTGTAAGAAAAATTGTATACACTAACAGTACGTGAGAATTATTTACATTGATCTACTGACTGACTCCTCACATCAACCATTGCACATTTTTAATTTCTTATATTTTTTTTTTTGAAAAAAAAAAGTAAAAAAAAAAAAAAGAAATACATCAGAGATATTTGAACATTTAGTCCTAACTGTGGTATTGTCCTCAAGAAAAAGATTGTTATCCTGCCTTACATATGCTTTAATTTTAAATAACTGTGCTTTAGTTTTAACCAAACCTCAATTTTGTACTACATCATTTTGGAACTACCATCATCTATTGTAGTGTTTCCTTTTCTAGCCAAACATTCAAAATTAAAGAAAATTTCCTTAAAAAAAAAAAAAAAAAAAAAAAAGTACACTTATCCCAACTCTGATGTGTACCTCAGTGCAAATATACATGAGTGTGTGTATATATGTACAGTGTACCCCTGACTTTCAAACATTCTTCATTCCAGAATGCTGTTCAAGTGCTGTTACCAAACAAATTTATTCCCATAAGGAATGATGTAAATTAGATTAGTCCGTTTCAGACCCCCAAAAATACACTTATAAAAGCACTTACAATAATAAACTTACATAAAAGGGCGAGTTTGGAGTGTTCGAATAGCGGGGTTAACTGTATAGTGGACCCCGAGTTATGAGCATAATTCATTTCAGAAGGCTGCTCAAGTGCCATTACGACAATTTTCTCCTTAAGGAATAATGAAGTAGGTTAGTGCATTTCAGACCCCCAAAATATACTTACAAAAGCACTTACAATATTACACTTACATAATTGTATGATTTCCGAGGTGCTCGTAACTCGGGGGTCCACTGTATGTGTGCGCATGTGAAAACTAATGTCCTTGCCCAACTTTGACAACCTTTGAACTTGATTTAAATATTAATGGAAACAGGCCTAGAACATCCACTTTGTATTACATAATATACAATGCAAATATATGTTGAGCAATGTATTTGCACTGTTAGTTGTAGTATCCTAAAGGCTAATATATTCACTAGCACTTTAAACTTTTTAATAAAAGAACGAATTAAGTTGTGCTTCACTGAATCTGTATCCTAACAAGTCGCTGGTCATGTTAATGCAGCATCATTGCCAGGTTATCACTTTACTGACCTCTACAAGAACCTTTTCAGTCGTATAATTTTCTAGTATCTTTCAATATCCTGGTACATTTTTGTGAATAGTAATAATAATACTTTTCTATCTTCCTACTTTTTTCCTTACCTGCACTTTTCTATATCATCATGTATATTTCCACATTTCTATATTCTATTTCTTTAACTTACATTTATATTTCCTATTTTTTTCCTTCTAATACTAGCTAAAGCAGCTCTAGCTTTTCCACAATTTTTTTTTCTCTTATTAATCACTGGAAAGCATAAACCCATGCAGGTCACTTACTGCTCCACAGAACAAGTTGACAGCAGAGGTATTCATGGGGAATCATATAGCACTGAGAATGTGAAGCACTCAGGTTTGATCTGAGGAAGGGGAGGGTAGCTGCAATTCCTTGGATCAAGTACCTTTAAAGGGGACAACAGAGGAGAAGAAAAGTAGAATTACTGAGGGTGGGCACATGGACTAAAAGAGTAAAGTTACCATTTAGAAATGAAGATAATATAGGTACATTCTCCATGGGTAAATGGAGAAGAATCCTTCCTCTGTAAGCCATGCATGTCATAAGAGGCGACTAAAATTCTGGGAGCAAGGGGGCTAGTAACCCCTTCTGTATAAATTACTCACTAGTTCTTGTTTATTTCCACTTATCTCCATGGGGAAGTGGAACAGAATTCTTCCTCTGTAAGCCATGCATGTCATAAGAGGTGACTAAAATGCCAGGAGCAAGGGGCTAGTAACCCCTTCTCCTGTATATACTATTACTAAATATAAAAGGAGAAACTTTTGTTTTTCCTTTTGGGCTACCCCGCCTCGGTGGGATATGGCCTGTGCGTTGAAAGAAGAAAGATATAGATTTTTTTTCAACACAATGGTTGTCTCCCACCAAGGCAGGGTGACGCAAAAAAGAGAAACACTTTCACCGCCATTCACACATAATCAGTCTTTGCAGAGACGCCCAGATATGACAGTTTATATGTCACTCCAAACAGTCAATATCCCAAACCCCTCCTTTAAAGTGCAGGCATTGTACTTTCCACCTCCAGGACTCGAGTCCAGCTAACTGGTTTTCTTGAATCTCTTCACAAAATATTATCCTGCTCAAACTCCAACAACTCGTCAGGTCCCAAAGACCATCTCGACTCCATTTATTTTTATCTAACACACTCTCATATGCCTGCTGCATGTCCAAGCCCCTTGCACACAAAACTTCTTTTACCCCCCTCCCTCCATCCTTTCCTAGGATGACCCCTACCCCTCCACTACAGATTTGTACACCCTCCAAGTCATTCTATTTTGCTCCATCCTCTCTTAAATGACCAAACCACCTCAATAACCTCTCTTCAGCCGTCTGAATAACACTTTTTGTAACTCCAACCTCCTCCTAATTTCCACACTATGAATTCTCTACATAATATTTACACCACACATTGCCCTTAGACACGACATCTCCACTGTCTCCAGCCTCCTCCTTGTTGCAGCATTCACAACCCATGCTTCACACCGATATAAGAGAGTGGATACCACTATACTCTCATACATTCCCTTCCCTTCTTTGCCTCCATGGATAATGTTTTTTTATCTCCACAGATACTTCAATGCACCCTCACCTTTTATCCTTCATCAGTTCTATAGTTAACCCTTTCAGGGTCGCAAGGCCCTCTCTCCCAAACTCGTTCTCAGGGTCGCAAATTTTTCGGAAAAAAAAAAAAAAAAAATTCTTATGGAATAATAGAGAATCTTTTTCCGATCATAACGCCACCAAAATTATGAAATTTGATGGAAAACTAATGGAATTATGCTCTCGCGAAGTTAGCGGTATCGATGACATTTACGCATCGGCAATTTCACCCACTTTGAGCTCTATTTTTGGCAAATTCCAATGTTTCAGTCTACTAAAATTATAGCTATTTCGCTAGAATTCCATTTGTTCTATCAAGTGAGTATAAGAAACCGCCAATTTACAGATTTCAATTACCCAATAAGGTGGTCAGAAATTGGCAATTTGGCCAATTTCACACAAAATTCAAAAGATGCCAATTTCAAAATAGGGTCCAGAATAAACGAGACAGACATTCCTGGCACTCAAATAACATTTTATCTGTTCATTAGTCACATCTCCAGGCCCCTCTTACATTACTTTTGTTTTCCATTTTGAATTTTTATTCTCACAAAAAAATAGAAGATTTACTGTTATGTATACAACTGCATCATTGTAAAAATGGTATAAATAATATCAGCGCACTTGTGCAAGAATATTAGACTACCCAGTTGATGTGTATTGGACGCATGGCGTGATTTGTTTACTCTTGAACATCAGCAAAAATCGAACATTTTCACTACTTTGCGCTCAGTTTCAAGGTACTTGTCATCATGAAACCAGTCAAAATTATCTCTATTTCTGTAATATATCATCCATTCTATCAAATGAGACTAAGAAAACGAGAATACAAGCAGAAATATTATACGAAAATAGACTGGTTGTTTAATATATTTATAGATGGGGTTGTAAAAGAAGTAAATGCTAGGGTGTTGGGGAGAGGGGTGGGATTAAATTATGGGGAATTAAATGCAAAATGGGAGTTGGCACAGTTACTTTTTGCTGATGATACTGTGCTTATGGGAGATTCTAAAGAAAAGTTCCAAAGGTTAGTGGACGAGTTTGGGAGAGTGTGTAAAGGTAGAAAGTTGAAAGTGAATATAGATAAGAGTAAGGTGATGAGGGTATCAAACGATTTAAATAAATAAAAATTGGATATCACATTGGAGAGAGGGATTATGGAAGAAGTAAATGTTTTCAGATATTTGGGAGTTGACGTGTCAGCAGATGGGTTTATGAAGGATGAGGTTAACCATAGAATTGATGAAGAAAAAAAGGTGAGTGGTGCGTTGAGGTATCTGTGGAGACAAAAAACTTTATCCATGGAGGCAAAGAAGAGAATGTACGAAAGTATAGTGGTACCAACACATATGGGAGGCAGGAGGCTGGAGGCAGTGGAGATGTCCTGTCTAAGGGCAGTGTGTGGTGTAAATATTATGCAGAAAATTCGGAATGTGGAAATTAGGAGAAGGTGTGGAGTTACTAAAAGTATCTGTCAGAGGGCTGAAGAGGGGTTGTTGAGGTGGTTTGGTCATTTAGAGAGAATGGATCAAAGTAGAATGACTTGGAGAGCATATAAATCTGTAGGGGAAGGAAGGCGGGGTAGGGGTCGTCCTAGAAAAGGTTGGAGGGAGGGGGTAAAGGAGGTTTGTGGCGAGGGCTTGTACTTCCAGCAAGCATGTGTGAGCGTGTTAGATAGGAGTGAATGGAGACGAATGGTTTTTGGGACATGACGATCTGTTGGAGTGTAAGCAGGGTTACATTTTGTGAAGGGATTCAGGGAAACCAGTTAATTGATTTAGTTGGACTTGAGTCCTGGAAATGGGAAGTACAATGCCTGCACTTTAAAGGAGGGGTCTGGGATAGTATCAGCTGGGAGGGACTATTCTCAGCTGTCGTATCTGAGCGCCTCTGCAAAGACAGTGATTATGTATGAGTGTGGTGAAAGTGTTGAATGATGATGAAAGTATTTTCTTTTTGGGGATTTTCTTTCTTTTTGGGTCACCCTGCCTCGGTGGGAGACGGCCGACTTGTTCAAAAAAAAAAAAAAAAAAAATATCTTTGACTTTAAAGTTTAGTAAATATTTTTTTCTCCATGGGGAAATGGTAAAGAATTCTTCCTCTGTAAGCCTTGCGTGTCATAAAAGGCGACTAAAATGCCTGGAGCAAGGTGCTAGTAACCCCTTCTCCTGTATAAATTACTAAAATTAAACAAACACTCGTTTTTTTTAGGTCACCCTGCCTCGGTGGGATACAGCTGGTTCGTTGAAGAAAAAAATATTTTCTCATTTAAATTTGATGAGGTATAAGGATGATGGAGCTTAAAGCTCTGCTATTGGTCTCTGTCTTAACCAAAAAGCCACTGAATTATTTTCCACTTTCCAGAGCTTATTCAACTGAGCTAATGCCTGGGAGTATAATTAGCATGTCTTACTAAAATGTAAAAGTACCATCACATAATATTCGAATAGCACACATTCACAAAACATCACAATTCCCATTAATCTTGCCAATTCATCACTTCTCATTCAACTATATGGTCAATATTCAAAACAACTATAACCTAGTTAACACATATCAGTGTTAACTATATTTGAGTACAGTTTTCAGTGTATGATACTAAAATTTCTCTTACTTGGTTTATGTTCTTCTAATCACCACAACTGAAGAAAAACCTAGTCAAATATCTTATAAGTGTTTAGCACCTGACCATTTATCCATTAGATGAGGCTTTGATAGCTGTTCAAAGGGGTAAAGAGTTTAAAAAGATATTTGTATATTATTATAGTAATACATTTACAAAACAGTCCTAAAGTAATATAGGTCACTAATATTTGTATAATCTAGCTGAACATGGTCTGAATTGCATATGCTGATTACATATGCGTATTCTTTATCAATATTCAAAATGAACTAATGAGGGAGCAAGAGGAAATACATTCATGGAATAAATTTTATTATTAAATTTTTATTACTAAAATTTATAAGTAAACTTAGGTGGTTTAGGTACTGAAGGCTTGGCAGGAGGTTGACCGTACTTAAGAGCAAGGAGGAACAATGGAGCCGGCCGTTTGTGGTAGTTAAGCAAGGCTAGGAACCTCTGCACAGCTGATGGAGTCAATCGCACATCCATGTGCCGGGCGAATTTTATTGTTTCTTCTGCTCCACTTAAGTTTCCCATATCACCTGTTGCAAATTGTAAAATTATTTTGTTGCATTACCTATTTTAGTCTTAAATAAAATTCTTTATCCAACTTATCCACTTATTACTTATTATCACAAAAGCATTCTCAACCCCTGTCAGTTTAGCTTCAGGAGAAACAAAAGCACAACTGAAGCAATAATAAAAATGCTAGACCTACTTTACACAGCACTTGAAAAAAACGAATACCCACTTGGACTCTTTATCGACCTTAAGAAAGCTTTTGATACAGCAGACCACAGCATCCTACTCCTCAAGCTTGATCATTACGGTATAAGAGGCCATGCACTTGCATACATCAAGTCGTACCTTACTAATAGAAAGCAATACGTCTCTATCAAGGACACAACCTCCTCAACAAACAGAACTACTTGCACTATACTGTTCACTGATCTACCCCTACATCACCTATGCTATTTGTGCCTGGGGTTCCACAACGACAAATCACCTAAAGCCAATAATAACCCAACAAAAAGCTGCAGTGTGAATAATCACACAATCCACTGCTAGACAACACATCTCACCCACTCTTCAAAGACCTAAACCTACTCACTGTACAAAACATTCACTTATACTACTGTGCAACCTACATTTACAGAACAATCAATTCTAATATAAATCCTGACCTGAAGTGTTTTCTTGACAATTGCAAATAGAACCCATAGACAATACTAGGCAAAAAAAAATCTATGACATTCCCAGTGTCAGGCTAAATCTTTTCAAAAACTCCATGAACATAAAAAGGCCCAAAATCTGGAAAACTCTACCAGAAATCTCCAGAACCACTGGCTCAGCTACCATTTTTAAAACTACAGTTAGAAAACACCTTATCTCCTTAACCTTAACGCCATATACGTACGTAGTATGATCTAATAGAATATTCAGTTCTCTTGTATTCATTGTAACTCACCTAATGACCATATGTACAATTACTGCACTGCTATTGCCTTATTAATATTAAGTCTGCCTGAAATGCTCTGCATGTAAAGGGGCTTTTGGCATGTACACCCAATTGTTATTCTCCTTTGTACAAACATGTATCATGCTAAAATAAAATTATTATCATTATTATTATTATTATAATTTTATTATTATATTATTATTATTATTATTATTTTATTATATTATTATTATTATTATTATTTTTTTTTTTTTTTTAACACATCGGCCGATTCCCACCAAGGCAGGGTGGCCCGAAAAAGAAAAACTTTCATCATCATTCACTCCATCACTGTCTTGCCAGAAGGGTGCTTTACACTACAGTTATAAAACTGCAACATTAACACCCTCCTTCAGAGTGCCGGCACTGTACTTCCCATCTCCAGAACTCAAGTCCGGCCTGCCGGTTTCCTGAATCCCTTCATAAATGTTACTTTGCTCACACTCCAACAGCCGTCAAGTATTAAAACCATATGCCTCCATTCACTCCTATCAAATACGCTCACACATGCTTGCTGGAAGTCCAAGCCCCTCGCACACAAAACTTCCTTTACCCTCCCTCCAACCTTTCCTAGGCCGACCCCTACCCCGCCTTCCCTCCACTACAGATTTATACACTCTCGAAGTCACTCTGTCTCGTTCCATTCTCTCTACATGTCCAAACCACCTCAACAACCCCTCCTCAGCTCTCTGGACAATCGTTTTGGTGATCCCGCACCTCCTCCTAATTTCCAAACTCCGAATTCTCTGCATTATATTCACACCACACATTGACCTCAGACATGACATCTCCACTGCCTCCAGCCTTCTCCTCGTTGCAACATTCATCACCCATGCTTCACACCCATATAAGAGCGTTGGTATAACTATACTCTCATACATTCCCCTCTTTACTTCCATGGACAAGGTTCTTTGTCTCCACAGACTCCGAAGTGCTCCACTCACCCTTTTCCCCTCATCAATTCTATGATTCACCTCATCCTTCATAGACCCATCCGACATGTCCACTCCCAAATATCTGAATACATTCACCTCCTCCATACTCTCTCCCTCCAATCTGATATCCAATCTTTCGTCACCTATTCTTTTGTTATCCTCATCACCTTACTCTTTCCTATATTCACTTTCAATTTTCTTCTTTTACACACCCTACCAAATTCATCCACCAACCTCTGCAGCTTCTCTTCAGAATCTCCCAAAAGCACAGTGTCATCAGCAAAAAGCAACTGTGACAACTCCCACTTTGTATTTGCTTCTTTATCTTTTAGCCCAACACCTCTTGCCAAGACCCTCGCATTCACTTCTCTTACAACCCCATCTATAAATATATTGAACAACCACGGTGACATCACACATCCTTGTCTAAGGCCCACTTTTACTGGGAAATAGTCCCTTCCCTCCTACACACTCTAACCTGAGCCTCACTATCCTCATAAAAACTCTTCACTGCTTTCAGTAACCTTCCTCCTATTCCATACACCTGCAACATCTGCCACATTGCCCCCTATCTACCCTATCATACGCCTTTTCCAAATCCATAAATGCCACAAAAACATCTTTACCCTTATCCAAATACTGTTCACCTATATGTTTCACTGTAAACACTTGGTCTACACACCCCTACCTTTCCTAAAGCCCCCTTGTTCATCTGCTATCCTGCTTTCTGTTTTACTCTTAATTCTTTCAATAATAACTCTACCATACACTTTACCAGGTACACTCAACAGACTTATTCCCCTATAATTTTTGCACTCTCTTTTGTCCCCTTTGCCTTTATACAAAGGAACAATACACGCTCTCTGCCAATCCCTAGGTACCTTACCCTCTTCCATACATTTATTAAATAATAGCACCAACCACTCCAAAATTATATCCCCACCTGCTTTTAACATTTCTATCTTTATCCCATCAATCCCAGCTGCCTTACCCCTTTCATTCTACCCACTGCCTCACGAACTTCCCTACACCCACAACTGGCTCTTCCACACTCCTACAAGATGTTATTCCTCCTTGAACTACACACGAAATCACAGCTTCCCTGTCTTCATCAACATTTAACAAATCCTCAAAATATTCTCTCCATCTTCCCGATACCTCTAACTCTCCATTTAATAACTCTCCTCTCCTATTTTTAACTGTCAAATCCATTTGTTCTCTAGGCTTCCTCAACTTATTAATCTCATTCCAAAACTTTTTCTTATTTTCAACAAAATTTGCTGATAACATCTCACCCACTCTCTCATCTGCTCTCTTTTACATTGCTTCACCACTCTTTTAACCTCTCTTTTCTCTCCATATACTCTTCCCTCCTTGCATCACTTCTACTTTGTAAAAACCTCTCATATGCTAACTTTTCTCCCTTACTACTCTCTTTACATCATCATTCCACCAATCGCTCCTCTTCCCTCCCGCACCCACTCGCCTGTAACCACAAACTTCTGCTGAACACTCTAACACTACATTTTTAAATCTACCCCATACATTTTCGACCCCATTGCCTACACTCTCACTAGCCCATCTATCCTCCAATAGTTGTTTATATCTTACCCTAACTGCCTCCTCTTTTAGTTTATAAACCTTCACCTCTCTTTTACTTACTGATTCTATTTTCCTTGTATCCCATCTACCTTTTACTCCCACTGTAGCTATAACTAAAAAGTGATCTGATATATCTGTAGCCCTCTATAAACATGTACATCCTGAAGTCTACTCAACAGTCTTTTATCTACCAATACATAGTCCAACAAACTACTGTCATTACGCCCTACATCATATCTTGTATACTTATTTATCCTCTTTTCTTAAAATATGTATTACCTATAACTAAACCCCTTTCTATACAAAGTTCAATCAAAGGGCTCCCATTATCATTTACACCTGGCACCCCAAACTTACCTACTACACCCTCTCTGCATGTTTCTCCCACTTTAGCATTTAGGTCCCCTACCACAATTACTCTCTCATTTGGTTCAAAAGTTCCTATACATTCGCTTAACATCTCCCAAAATCTCTCTCTCCTCTACACTCCTCTCTTCTCCAGGTGCATACACGCTATTATGACCCACTTTCGCATCCGACCCTTATTTTAATCCACATAATCCTTGAATTTACACATTTATATTCCTCTTTTCCTTCCATAGCTGATCCTTCAACATTATTGCTACCCCTTCCTTAGCTCTAACTCTCTCAGATACTCCTGACTTAATCCCATTTATTTCTCCCCACTGAAACTCGCCTACCCCCTTCAGCTTTGTTTCGCTTAAGGCCAGGACATCCAACTTCTTTTCATTCATAACATCGGCAATCATCTCTTTCTTATCATCCGCACTACATCCACGCACATTCAGACAACCCAATTTTATAAAGTTTTTCTTCTTCTCGTTTTTAGTAGATTTGTACAGGAGAAGGGGTTACTAGCCCATTGCTCCCGGCATCTTAGTCGCCTCATACGACACGCATGGCTTACGAGGAAAGATTCTTTTCCACTTCCCCATGGACAATAGAGAAAATAAAAAGAACAAGAGCTATTAAGAAAAGAAGAAAAACCTAGATGTGTGTATGTATATATATATGTGTATGCCAGTGTAGTGTGACCTAAAGTGTAAGTAGAAGTAGCTAGATATACCTGTTATCCAGCGTGTTTATGAGACAGAAAAAAGACACCAGCAATCCTACCATCATGTAAAACAGTTTCAGGTTTCTGTTTCACAGTCACCTGGCAGGACGGTAGTATGATTATTATTATTATTATTAGTATTTCAACATAATATAGTACTTCAATGGACGAGGATGTTTTGACTCAGATCATCTAACGATGATGTCCACACACCTGTCAAAACAACTTCTGAATGAGTAATGGTGAATGTGTTCCTTTCTTTGGGTCATCCTATATTGGTTGGAACTTGAAAATGTGTTAAAAGCTTCTACTATCAAGTCTCTTCTGCTAATGAAAATACAGTGGTCCTCGGTTTTCGCGAAAATTAGTTCCAGAATGCTGCTCAAGTGCCATTACGAACGAATTTACTTCCTTAAGAAATAATGTCACGTAGGTTAGTCTATTTCAGACCCCCAAAAATACACTTGCAAAAGCACTTACGAAAATACACTTACATAAATGTTCGAGTTTGGAGATGACCGAAAACCGAGGGACCATTGTACAAAAATCTGAAAAATTAGCTGTACATATGGTACAGTATCATTATTATCTGATATGCAGAAGGGTATATTTACCAAGCAGCATATATTTCTTGGTTTATATACACAGAGTTACTTTTGTCTCTATTGTGGGGATTGAAGTATTATTGACTGGTGTTATACAGGTGGTGTGCAGTTTTATTGGCCCTCATGCAGTCAACAAACTTTAAACCAAACAAACAAACTATCATACACATTGAAGGAAAATGTACTAGTTGTTCCAATCGTTCAAATTCCTATAAAAATTTATCATAGAGATCAAAGAGGATTGTGAATACAGTGGTACCTCGAGTTACGATATTTTTTCGTTCGAGAATGCTGTTCAAGTGCCATTACCAAACAAATTTATCCCCATAAGGAATAATGTAAAATAGACTAGTCCTTTTACACCCCCAAAAATATACCTCCAAAAGCATTTAAAAAAATAAACTTACATAAAAGGGCGATTTTGGGGACCATCGTAACTCGAGGTACCACTGTATATGTCTCACCATATATTAAAAGCATGGTAGGCAACACAAAAGTTCATTAATTTATTACTATTTCTATCAAACTCTCAACGTTCTTCTTTAAGTTTACATCCTCAAAACTAAACACTTTAATTTATGCTGTTAACTGTAATTTACCTTTCTTGTATTAAGCTCGGAACTACTAAACACATCAAATGATGTATTAGTTAAAGTTTTGGTGGTAAACATCAAGGAGGTAATATCTGATACCTTATATACTGCTGGAAGTAATGTCTGATACCTTATATAGAGGAGGGCTCCACTTATACAGTGAAACTTTTTTTTTTCTCCACTTTCAAATGTATATAAAAAGCCTGATAATATGTTTACACTATCATGTATTAAGCGAGCAATATAGCTAGGCCTAAAAAAATGCATGTACCTTACACACATTACTTACCTTAAAATATTTTCATCCTTAGCTTATAGTGAGTGGTGAATATATTTATGTACGTATTTGAAGGAAGTTCGGAAAAAATGAAGCATGGGTATAATTGAAAACTGCCCTATTAGCGAAACGCTGTAAAGTGAAGCGATGTAAAGCAGGGCCCTCTTGCACTGCTAGAAGTGATGTCTGATACCTTATATAATGCTGGAAGTGATGTCTAATACCTTATATACTGCTGGAAGTGATGTCTGATACCTTATATACCACTGGAATTGATGTCTGATACCTTATATACCACTGGAATTGATGTCTTATATACTGCTGGAAGTTATGTCTGATATCTTATATATTGCTGGAAGTGATGTCTGATACCTTATATACTGCTGGAAGTGATGTCTGATATCAAGACTTTTATATGATTCTACCTAAAATTTTATATTTTATACAATGAAATTTCTAATAAAAAGTATTACCCCTTTAGAAGTGATGTCTGATACCTTATATAATGCTGGAAGTGATGTCTAATACCTTATATACTGCTGGAAGTGATGTCTGATACCTTATATACCACTGGAATTGATGTCTGATACCTTATATACCACTGGAATTGATGTCTTATATACTGCTGGAAGTTATGTCTGATATCTTATATATTGCTGGAAGTGATGTCTGATACCTTATATACTGCTGGAAGTGATGTCTGATATCAAGACTTTTATATGATTCTACCTAAAATTTTATATTTTATACAATGAAATTTCTAATAAAAAGTATTACCCCTTTAACATAAACTTACATTGCAATTTTAATAGTATGCTGGTGACAGGAGCATAGTATTTTGATAGTTGGAAGTGAAGCATAAGTTGTAAAATTCGGTACAAGAGATCAGTATCTCCATCACACATAGCCCTCTGTACCATGCCATCAAGCTTACGTTGCAGCATCTTTATAAGGCCAGGATGCTTCTCTAGCAACTCTTCAGACATCTAGGAAAGAGAGATCAATTAAGCAAGAGACACCAACTCAACTATCGACTACAGTCGTGCTGATATTTCACGAAGGAAAAAATTTCAAGTACAGTGGACCCCCGAGTTACGAGCTCCTCGGAAATCGTACAACTATGTAAGTATAATATTGTAAGTGCTTTTGTAAGTGTATTTTTGGGGGTCTGAAATGGACTAACCTACTTGACATTATTCCTTAAGGGAGAAAATTTGTTTGGTAATGGCACTTAGCAGGCTTCTGGAATGAATTATGCTCGTTACTCGGGGGTCCACTGTACATTTATTACAACTAAAACATTCATTATGACAGCTGGTATCTGTAAAAAGTTTAACTAAGCTTTTATAACATAAAGTGTAGCTTTAAACAAGGCTTAAGGTCGTTAATAAATATAAAATGTTATGGATACTTGAACAAAAGCTCAATAAATCAATATACGTACAGTAGACCCTCGGTTTTCATTCACCTCAAAACTCGAACAATTATGTAAGTGTATTTTCGTAAGTGCTTTTGTAAGTGTATTTTTGGGGGTCTGAAATGATTAATCTAATTTACATTTGTCCTTATGGGAACAAATTCGTTCGGTAACGGCACTCAAACAGCATTCTGGAAAGAATTTTCAACGAAAACCGAGGGTCCACTGTATTTTTAACGAAAGCATCTTACTTTTTTTAACACATCGGCCGTCTTCCACCGAGGCAGGGTGACCCAAAAAAGAAAGAAACACTTTCACCATCATTCACACATAATCACTGTCTTTGCAGAGGCCCCCAGATATGACAGTTCAGATGTCACTCCAAAAAGCCAATATCATCAGTAGCATCTAAGATGATCTAATAATAATTTACTTATATATATATTTTTTTTTTAACACATCAGCCATTTCTCACTGAGGCAGGGTGACCCAAAAAGAAAGAAAAAAATTTCATCATCATTCAACACTTTCACAATCACTCATACATATACGTATCACTGTCTTTGCAGAGGCACTCAGATACAACAGCTTAGACGTCCCTCCGAACTGCCAATATCCCAAACCCCTCCTTTAAAGTGCAAGCATTGTACTTCCCATTTCTAGGACTCAAGTCCAGCTAACCAGTTTTCCTGAATCCCTTCACAAAATATTACCCTGCTAACACTTCAACAGCTCATCAGGTCCCAAAACCCATTCATCTCCATTCACTCCTATCTAACACGCTCATGCACGCCTGCTGGAAGTCCAAGCCCCTCGCCCACAAAACCTCCTTATCCCCCCTTCCAACCTTTTCGGGGACGACCCCTACCCCACCTTCGTTCCCCCTACAGATTTATACGCTCTCCAAGTCATTCTACTTTGTTCCATTCTCTCTAAATGACCAAACCACCTCAATGGCCCTCTGGCTAATACTTTTAGTAACTCCACACTTCCAAATTTCCACACTAAGAATTCTCTGCATAATATTTACACCATACATTGCCCTTAGACACGACATCTCCACCGCCTCCAGCCACCTCCTCGCTGCAGCATTCACAACCCATGCTTCACACCCATATAAGAGTGTTGGTACCATTATACTCTTGTACATTCCCTTCTTTGCCTCCATGGATAACGCTCTTTGTCTCCATGGATACCTCAACGCACCAACCACCTTTTTTCCTTCATCAATTCTATGGTTAACCTCATCCTTCACAAATTCATCCGCTGACAAGTCAACTCCCAAATATGTGAAAACATTCACTTCTTCCATATTCCCTCCCTCCAATGTGATATCCAGTTTTTCTTTATCTAAATCGTTTGATACCCTCATCACCTTACTCTTATCTATGTTCACTTTCACCTTTCTACCTTTACACACCCTCCTGAACTCATCCACTAACCTTTGCAACTTTTCTTTAGAATCCCCCAAAAGCACAGTATCATCAGCAAAAAGTAACTGTGTTAACTCCCATTTTGTATTTATGTGGGTAAAAATTGACAAAAATATCTCATGGATCCTAAAATTTGTAGATACAGTACAAGGATTTATGGAAGGACTGTAAGCAAATAAGACACTGCCTCCATAAAAAATAAGTGATATTAATTCTCATTTCTATTTAAAGAAAAACTAAATATGACAGATATAAAGAGACACACTTGCCATCTGAAGTCTGTAGAGTGAGCTAGAGAAACTGACACTCCACAATGAGAGAGCAGGAGCTAGCCAACCCAGCTCTTCAGCCAAATTGTTAACAAACGTCAGAACCTGAAAGATAATGACATTATTATTATTAGTAGTAGTAGTAGTAGTAATACTAGTAGAAGAAATAATAGTAATAATAGCAGTAGTAGTAACAGTAGTAGTAATAGAAGTACAGTGGACCCCCGGAAATCGAACATTCTTCGTTCCAGAATGCTGTTCAAGTGCTGTTACCGAACGAATTTATTCCCATAAGGAATAATGTAAATTAGATTAGTCCATTTCAGACCCCCAAAAATACACTTACAAAAGCACTTACACTGTAAATAATAGGTCGAGTTGGGAGGCGCTCGATTTCCGGGGGTCCACTGTATAGTAGTAATAGTAGCAGTACAGTGGTACCCTGAGTTTCGAACAACTCCTAACTCGAACAATTATGTAAGTGTATTATATTATACAGTGGTACCTCGACTTACGATATTAATCCATCAGAGAGGGCATATTTTAAGGCGAAACAATCATTACACGAATCAATTTTCCCCATAAGAAATAATGGAAATAAATTTAATCCGTCCAAGACTTCCAAAAGTAGTTAAATAAAATATTTTTTAGAACTTTTTGACATTAAATAATACAGAATTTAATGAAGAATATCTAAATACACATGTAAATATTGTACAATAACATGTCACTTACATTTATTGAAGAGTTGTTGATGTGTGGAGGACGGGAGGATGGGAGAAGGTGGAGTAGTATGCTAGTGTTTGGAAGGGGAATCCCCTTCCATTAACACTGCAGGTACCAAGTTCTTTTCTGGGGTTACTGGCCTTTTTCTTTGAATGCTACACTCCCTGCATGAATGCTACACTCCCTGCATGAATGCTACACTCCCTGCATGAATGCTACACTCCCTGCATGAATGCTACACTCCCTGCATGAATTCTACACTCCCTGCATGAATGCTACACTCCCTGCATGAATGCTACACTCCCTGCATGAATGCTACACTCCCTGCATGAATGCTACACTCCCTGCATGAATGCTACACTCCCTGCATGCCTACTACACTCCCTGCATCCTTGCTACACTCCCTGCATCCTTGCTACACTCCCTGCATCCCTGCTACACTCCCTGCATCCCTGCTACACTCCCTGCATGCCTGCTACACTCCCTGCATGCCTGCTACACTCCCTGCATGCCTGCTACACTCCCTGCATCCCTGCTACACTCTCTGCATCTTTGCTACACTCCCTGCATGCCTGCTACACTCCCTGCATGCCTGCTACACTCCCTGCATGAATGCTTCACTCCCTGCACATTCTTTACCACAGGCTTGGCACTAGGAGCTTTCTTGGGGCCCATGGTGGCTTATTTAGCAGTTGCAAGCTCTAAAAACAGTGGAATAATGACAATATACTGGTATGAATGCGTGGGTGTGGGTGGGTGGTCGCTCTCACTTGTAAACAATAGCACACTGACGCTCCCTGGAGTGCGCGCTCAGCTGGGCGCCAAGCGGACACGTCCGGTACGAGTGTCGTTACACGAAGCAAACATCGTAAATCACAATCAAATTTTTTACGTTATAAATATCGGTTATCGAAAATAACGTAAGATGATAGCATCGTAACACGGGGTATGACTGTAAGTGCTTTTGTAAGTGTATTTTTGGGGGTCTGAAACGGACTAATCTAATTTATATTCCTTATGGGAACAAATTTGTTCGGTAACGGCACTTAAACAGCCTTCTGGAACGAATTATGGCCGAAACTCGGGGTACCACTGTAGTAGTAATAATAGTAGTAGTAGTAATAATAGTAGTAGTAGTAATACTAGTTGTAGTAGTAATAGTAATAGTAGTAGTAATAGTAGTAGTAATAGTAGTAGTAATAGTAATAGTAGTAGTAGTAGTAATAGTAGTAGTAGTAGTAATAGTAGTAGTAGTACAGTAGTAGTAATAGCAGTAGTAGTAGTAATAGCAGTAGTAGCAATAGCAGTAGTAGTAATAGTGATAGAATTACACAAAAAAAAAAGAGACGTATTAGAAACAAAATAGTAATAAATATAGTACAGTACTGTAACTTTTTTTTTTTACCACAGATATCTCCCATCAAAGTAGCGTGACAAAAAAAGGAACACATTCATTATAATTCATTCAACAGCTGTCTTGCCAGAAGTGCTTGGCCATCACCCTTCAAATGCCTCTTCAAAATGCAACATTCCCCCAAAAAAAGTAAGCAAATCAACAAATAAATGAAGTAATTACCAGTTGTTCATGTTCTTCATTGTTGGAACTGAGAATATGATAAATAACAAAACTGGTAGTATCCTTAATCTTCTTCAGTCCTCGAGGATGACTGAAGTACAGCTGAGAAAGCTGCTCCAAGCTTTCTTTCACATCCCCAGCATAACACAGGACACTGGAAAGTCTTAGTGTATTACACTACCACCTTAAAGAAGTGCAAAAAATTTCCAAAAACAGGCTGAAATATTTACAACACTTGTTAATACAACAGAATAATAATAATAATAATAATAATAATAATAAGAGTGGGTATGAGGTACTGTCCTTGATGTTGCAGTGATAAGGTTGGAGGCAATGGTATGTATAAAATCAATTTATACAGACAATAAGGATTGAAAAAATAGAAGATTAGTGAAAAGCATTATTCAGTGAGTGGAAGAGTTTTTGTTATGATAGAACTTTTTATAAAAGATGGATTAATATACAGTGGAACCTCTGCTTACGAGTGTCCCACCATGCGAGTTTTTCAGGATACGAGCTGTCGTTCGGTAGATTTTTTGCTCCTGGATACGAGCCAAAATTCAGGTTGCGAAGGGCTCTTGATCCAGGGCTCTTTATCCAGGGAATTGTATCTGTGCAGTTCTCTAAATTAAGCCTGAATACCTTCCATCCCCTCCCCCCACAGGTGCTGTATAATCCTATGGGTTTAGCACTTCCCCATTATGATAATAACACTAATAATAAAATAATAATAGTATAATACAGTGGACCCCCGAGTAATGAACACCACGGAAATCGTACAATTATGTAAGTATAATATTGTAAGTGCTTGTGGAAGTGTATTTTTGGGGGTCTGAAATAGACTAACTTACGTGACATTATTCCTTAAGGGAGTAAATTTGTTTGGTAATGGCACTTGAGCAGGCTTCTGGAATGAAGTTTTTACGTTACTCGGGGGACCACTGTATATGTAATAATAATACAGTGGTCCCTCGGTTTTCGCCGAAAATTCGTTCCAGAATGCTGCTCAAGTGCCTTTACCGAACAAATTTACTTCCTTAATAAATAATGTCACGTAGGTTAGTCTATTTCAGACCCCCAAAAATACACTTGCAACAGCACTTATGAAAATACACTTACATAAATGTTCGAGTTTGGAGATGCACGAAAACCAAGGGACCACTGTATAATAATATAATATACAGTGGACCCCCAGATTTCGTACAGCTCCCAACTCGAACAATTATGTAAGTGTATTTTTGCAAGTGCTTTTGTAAGTGTATTTTTGGGGGTCTGAAACAGACTAATCTAATTTACATTCGTCCTTATGGGAACAAATTCGTTCGGTAACGGCACTCAAACAGCATTCTGGAAAGAATCATGGACGAAATCTGGGGGTCCACTGTAATAATAATACATATAATAATATGTATAATAATATAATAATAATACTATAATAATTATAATAATAATTCTATAATAACAAGTGAGTATCAGAATGCCGTCACTAGATGGCACAGTGAATACCACAACAACGCGGGAGCGAGAATGGCCACCACCACTTGTCACATAATGACATATTATATTCATTCTAGAGTATGTGTATATCAGGTTTCTATGTTACATATTTATATTGTTTATGTCATATTAGATGAATTGTGATAGATAAATAAGCCGTAGAGTTGATATTAGGGTTATAAGAATAAACTGCCCCTAATGCCATGGCATGCCAGTGGCTCTCCTTGCATTACAGTTTTATAATTGTTTTATAATTGTAACTTCCAATAACATTGTACACTTGTAACATGCATAGAAATAAAAATTATTATTATTATTATTATTATTATTATTATTATATTGAAGTATATTTTGTCCTGCCTCCTGAGAGTATTAATTACGCTGGAACGGATTAATGGCATTTCAATTAATTTAAATGAGGAAAATTGACTCAGCATACGAGCAGATCGGGTTACGAGTTAGGTCACGGAACGGATTAAACTCGTAACCAGAGGTTCCACTGTAAACTTTTGTTTAGGTTTCATACTGCACACATGAAAATTTTACAATAATTTTATTCAGTAATTTATTTGGAATTTAACCTAGGCTTGCCCAATAGTCTCAAATAATGTGACTTATTTCCAGTGGGGGATCCTTGAGTTGACCAGAAGAGTTGACCAGAAAGATGTAAACCTAAAGTGGACAGAAGGAGTGTATAGAGTCTCCCATTAGCCTTTTTGCTTTTGGTTACATAGATCTACATCAATGTCACTTACATAGATCTATGCATAATTCACAGCACCATCAAATATTCTGTGCATGTCAACTTTTGTTTTAGACATAAGAGAATGGGTCTGTGTGGCAGGTGTAAGTACGTACAGTGGTACCTCGAGTTACGATGGTCCCCAAAATCGCCCTTTTATGTAAGTTTATTTTTTTAAATGCTTTTGTAAGTATATTTTTGGGGGTGTAAAAGGACTAGTCTATTTTACATTATTCCTTATGGGGATAAATTCGTTTGGTAATGGCACTTGAACAGCATTCTCGAACGAAAAAATATCGTAACTCGAGGTACCACTGTAAGTAAGTAAGTAAGTAAGTTTATTCAGGTATACACAAATACATTTACATAGATTATCATACATAGCAGCATATGTGTAGAGAACCTAGGATAACCCAAAAAGTCAGACAGAGTGACTTATTTCCATTGCACAATATAAAAACAAAATCCTCTCCCACCACATTTTAGTTAAAATAGCAACTTTGGGATGCTTTTTTAAAGAGGTTTTTCATTTTTTATTGGCAGGTTCTTGGTGTTATCAGATAGACCAGAAGACACTAGCAGAATACAGAAAATTCTTGTCAGTTTCAGACCAGAAGTAGCCTTCAATAGTATTAATGTTGGTAGAATTACCAACAATATATTAGGTAAAAGGACACAAGTGAAACTTGACAAAGCTCCTGGAGAGTGAAACGTTGCCACAATAAAATGTCAGTTTTGTAGCTGTAGTGTAAGCACGCCTCTGGCAAGACAGTGATGGAGTGAATGATGATGAAAGTTTTTCTTTGTCGGGCCACCCTGCCTTGGTGGGAAACGGCTGATGTGTTAATAAAAAAAAAATTAGTTGCACTTGTGTCCTTTTACCTAATAGCTTTCAATAGGCCTCAAAATATTGGAAATTGATGATTTTTGACAGTTTTCCTAGTGAAGAGTAGGGGCCCCCTACCTTTTCCACCCCAGTCTGTTTTATAGGTTTTACTATGTCTGCTTCAATTATGGGAACAGCCAAAACCATGAACGAGCATTCTTGGTTAAGGTTTATTAATCAAGAAATAGGAAAAAACCCTCAAATTTTTGCAGGACGATGGATTGAAACTGGAAAGCAAGGAGAGACTTGTGGATGTGATTAATGAACAAAGGGAAGCTTGCTTTAGTAGCTGGAATGCCAACAGTGTTTGTTTTGAGCTCTGTATTTAAATTAAATTAAATTTTTTTGAAAATACTCTAGTGTAAAATTGGACAAATTACCAACTTCTAAGTACTTAATAGGGCAGTTCTGATGGCTGAATGGGCAGTTTCTTAAAATCAATGGATAGGACCGAATCATACTAGTACAATAGCCAGGAATTGGGTCATTTTTGACCACTGGAATTGGCTATAATGGTCTTTAAAGAAGACAAAATCACTCTTGCATAAAGTGCTCTCTGACCTCCAATGTCATGCCTGCATAATTCTGTGAGTATTACATCAAATTCTCCGTTTTTGAAGGGGCTTTCAATTTGGGAGGTGACAACAGGGAAAAGGTTAAGTGTTGAAGGAGGTTTTGAGAGGAAAGGCTTGTGCATCCAGCAGGTACATGTGAGCAAAGTTATCTTCGAAACCCACTGTGGGAACAAATGTTTATAACAAAATATTGGTCCCTTGAAACTAGATTTGGATCAAACTAGTTTGAGAGATCTCCTTTTGGAACATAACTGTTTCTTACTAAGTTGTAAACCTGACTTACCTTGCAAGGTAATGTTTGAAGCCCATATGTTGGACAAATTTCTCAGGGTACATCTCCTGAGTAAGCTCCTGCAACTTGTGTACAACAACCACTTGATTGGACTTGCTGGTCCGAGCACATAATCTCTGTAGCACGGCAAAGGGTGGCTGAATGTTCTCTCTGTTGTAAAGTATTCTTATTACATATATGGAGAGGTGCTAAACTCACAGGGGGCATACAGCAACAGGGAAATAAGAAATAGGTTTGATCCAAGGATGGATATGGTTGCTCCACTCTTTAGATAAAGAGACTTTCACCAGCATAAAAGGCATTCCTTTGAAGTAAGAACACTATAGAGTTTAATCTTCGTATCTTAAATAATATGGGCAAGTTTGAAGAAATTATCATTCAATTATAATTTAGTCATCAATATGCTTTACTAAACTGACTTCCAGATTCTGATCAAGACAAATTTTGAGAATTGAGCATATGCGTGCTCTCCTGCAAATACTATTGATAAAGCTATCCACACTATAAATTTAAGTTTTATGATTTTTTTTCATTCTTACCTGACATAATTTTCTACCTCTTCTAGTTCCCTGGTTTCCTGTGCAGATCTAACAAGGTCATTCAGGAGAAAGAGTTCTTTGCTGCTTAGTATCTTTGGTTTTTCTAAATTGCTCTTTAATGCCACAAAATTTACATCAGCACTTTTATTATCCATGGTTGATGACTCAGATGTCTTACTGTTCATTTTGTTTTTCTCAATTTGTGCACTAACTTTTGCTGACTCCTTTTCCACTGCAAACAAATTAAGAGATCTTAAATCTGTACTGTTATTCTTACAAGTGGTATTTGAGTCACAATCAATAATGTTCTCATTCTTGTTTATGTTAGTGAGTGACTCTTTATCAAAGGTATTGTTATATTTATTGTTCCTATATTTATTAGCTCTCACACTTCCTCTTTTTCCATCCCTGATTTTCAAAAATGTATTTTGAAACTGATGTACAATAAAATCCAATTGTTTATTATATCTAAGCTCCTTCTCTTTGTTATATTTTGTAGTTGGACTGGCATCACTGTGTACATGACGAAATGATGTAGAGCCGCCATAGGTCCAACCCCATCTCTGCACTAGGATGTGCATACGTGATAAACTCCTCTGCTGCATTCCTGAAAAATTCACAGAAAGTAATAATTTTCACAAATAAATTTTTTGCTACATAGTACTAAGTTTTTAATACGTATTTAAAAATTTTGTAGTTATTGGGAAGGATTACACACAAGAGGGGTTTTACAATGCCTAGAGAATGGGAAGTAATCAGGTTTCATCCAAGGAAGAGAACAGTATACCTGGAGAGGGTTCAAGGGGTCAATGCTCCCATGGCCTGGCCTGTGACCAGTAGCTCTAATTCCTTGTATAAAGAGCCCCTCACAGCCATTAAGGTATCCCCCTAAATGGTAAATATTCTAAAATATCAAAATCTCCTTGATTATAACTAAAGGCATTTTTTGCTAAGCATTATAAGAATTAATGACACTTTATCTTCTCAATCAATCAGGTACTGTCTTCTCGTATGCTGATGCCAACACACTAAACAACTTAGGTAATGAACTTAAAAGAAATTCATACTTGGATGTTAACAAACAAACTTACACTTCATATTTAAAATTATAATACAACAGCACTAAAACAATATCTTAAGACTGGTCAAGATTAAGGATGGTCTAGGATAGAAGAGGCATACAGTAAAGTAGCTAGGTCATAACTTGATTGACATGGTTCTGGTAAACAAGGATACCTTGTAAATAATCTAGATATTACAGAAGACCTTGGCACAAAGAATCACAAATCTATAACTTTTAATACAGTATTATACATAAAATATTGATAAAAAGAATAATGAAATAAAGATCCCAGACTGTCGCTTGGTGCGTTACAATGGTCTAAGGGAACACTTGGCTAGCATGTAATGGGACGATACAGTACATGATACCCAAAGAACTTTTACTCCCCACAGAGAAATTAAATGAAATAAACATGATCTTAAATGGATGAAGAGAAGACCAAAACATCTCTTAGGGGAACAGAGAGGAATTTATCTGCCCATCAAAAGAAAATTAATACATAATACAGTGGACCCTCGGTTAACGAAATTAATCCGGTCCAGGAGCTATTACTTAATCTGAATCTTTCGTTATCTGAAACCTTATTTCCCATAAGAAATAATGTAAATACAATTAATTCGTTCCACAAAAAAATAATCACTCAAAAAAAAAAAAAAAATAACATTTACTTACCTTTATTGAAGAGTTGCAGGCATCTGGAAGGTAGAGTTGCTGACAGGGGCAGGGTGTTAATGGTTGGAAGGGGAATCCCCCTCCAAAAGGACTTCAGGTAACAAGTCCCTCTCTGGGGTTACTTCCCTTCTTTTTCTTTTAATGCATGAATGCTACACTCCCTGTATGCCTGCTACACTCCCTGTAGTATGCTAGTGTTTGGAAGGGAATCCTTCCATTAACACTCAGGTACCAAGTTCTTTTCTGGGGTTACTGGCCTTTTCTTTGAATGCTACACTCCCTGCATGAATGCTACACTCCCTGCATGCCTGCTACACTCCCTGCATGCCTGCTGCACTCCCTGCATGCCTGCTACACTCCCTGCATGAATGCTACACTCCCTGCATGAATGCTACACTCCCTGCATGAATGCTATACTCCCTGCATGAATGCTACACTCCCTGCATGAATGCTACACTCCCTGCATGAATGCTACACTCCCTGCATGAATGCTACACTCCCTGCATGAATGCTACACTCCCTTCATGAATGCTACACTCTCTGCATGAATGCTACACTCCCTGCATGCCTGCTACCACTGGGGTGCCACTAGGAAGCTTCTTTGGACCCATGGTGACTTATTTCACAGTGACAATCACTAAACCACCAAAAAGACACCAAATATATTGTTAATCTTTGAAAGAGGCGCTAGGTAATGTTCTCTAAATGGTAAACAACACTTCACTGGCGTCCTGCGATTGCGCAGAGCAGGCGGACACGTCTAATACCTTTCGGTAACCGAGGAATTTTTCGCTAACCGATTCTGAAAAAAGCTACGTTTTCCAAAGCTTACGTTAATGGAACCTTTCGTTAACCAAGGGTCCACTGTACATTGGAACCCGGATTTCATCCAGTGCGGATATCGTACAATTCGGATTTCAGCTACTTTTTGGGCGAAATTTTACCCCGGGTTTCGTACCTCTGCTCGGAAATCATCCGTATCAGACACATCCGCCTGCCCGGACGTGGCCGCTCACACGTACGTGACTCAGTCTGCTTCTATCACTCATTCAGTGAGCAATACTCCGCGCATTCATTCGAAACTCTACACTAAAGCAATGTTTCAAAGGTGCTTGAAGTGACCTCGGACACTGAACTGACCCTAAGAGAGTTCTGGAGGAATCACTTCAATATCCTCAAGTGCATAAGACTTATAGATAAGGCTTGGCAGGAAGTGACTTCCAGGACGATGAACTCTGCTTGGAGAAAATTGTGGCCAGAATGTGTCCTGAGAAGGATTTTTAAGGGTTTGAGGCTGACCCTGATGACCCTATGCCTATTGTGTCTTTGGGGAAGTCCATGGGGTTGGATGTAGTGGCCAGGATGTGGAAGAGTTGGTGGAGGACCACATGGAAGAGCTAACCACTGAAGAGCTGCAAGACCTTCAACTGGAACAGCAACAGATCGCAGGTGAGGAAATTGCTTCAGAGGAGGAGGAATAGAGAGGGAGAATGTGGCTTCTTCAGTGATTAAGGACATTTGTGCAAAGTGGAGTGAGGTGAAAAGTTTTGTGGAGAATTATCACCCTAACAAAACTGTTGCAAGCTGTGTCTGCAACATGTTCAATGACAATGCCTTGTCCCATTTTAGGCAAATCTTAAAGAGACGCCAGAAACAGAGCTCTCTGGACAGATTTTTTGTGCGATAGGAGTCCAGTGACTCTCAAGCTGGTCCTAGTGCCAGTAAAAGACAAAGAAGGGAAGTAACCCTGGATAGGGCTTTGATACCTGAAGTCCTTATGGAGGAGATTTCCCTTCCAAACATTAACCTCTCCTCCCTCTCCCTCCTCACCTTCTTCCATACGCCAACAAGAGTTTTCAATAAAGGTATGTGTAATAGTGATTTAAATGTTCATTTATCCATTAAAATTAGTCATTTATATTTATTTCTCATTGTTTTCTGTATGTAAACTATAGTTATTCTCTATAAAATGTATTTTTGTTAATATTTTTGGGTGTCTGAACGGATTAATTACGTTTACATATTACTCGGTTTTGTCCATTTTGGATTTCGACCGACCTTCTGGAACGGATTAAGGACAAAAACCGGGGTTCCACTGTATTTAAAGACATTAAAAAATAAAATAAGAACAGTGGCAGATGAATGAAAATAAGCAGTATGTATAATCTGAATAATAAAGAACTTGATCATACAGTGTGTGAAAAGGGCCTGAAAGTTATAGTAAGTAAAAATCTGAATCAAAGATGGCAGTATATCTAAGTACAGTATCATTTATAATGCTAGTAGATTTCTTGGATCAACATCACAAAGTATAAGCAACAGGAATCCTAAGGTTATTCCACAACACTATACAGTGGTACCCGACTTACGATATTAATCCGTCAGAGAGGGCATATTTTAAGGCAAACAATCGTTACACGAATCAATTTTCCCCATAAGAAATAATGGAAATAAATTTAATCCGTCCAAGACTTTAAAAAGTAGTTAAATAAAATATTTTTAGAACTTTTTGACATTAATACAGAATTTAATAAAGAATACCTAAATACACATGTAAATATTGTACAATAACATGTCACTTACATTTATTGAAGAGTTATTGATGTGTGGAGGACGGAGGAGGGGAGAAGGTGGAGTAGTATGCTAGTGTTTGGAAGGGAATCCCCTTCCATTAACACTGCAGGTACCAAGTTCTTTTCTGGGGTTACTGGCCTTTTCTTTGAATGCTACACTCCTGCATGAATGCTACACTCCCTGCATGAATGCTACACTCCCTGCATGAATGCTACACTCCCTGCATGAATGCTACACTCCCTGCATGAATGCTACACTCCTGCATGAATGCTACACTCCTGCATGAATGCTACACTCCCTGCATGAATGCTACACTCCCTTCATGCCTACTACACTCCCTGCATCCTTGCTACACTCCCTGCATCCTTGCTACACTCCCTGCATCCTTGCTACACTCCCTGCATCCTTGCTACACTCGATGCATCCTTGCTACACTCCCTGCATCCTTGCTACACTCCCTGCATCCTTGCTACACTCCCTGCATCCCTGCTACACTCCCTGCATCCCTGCTACACTCCCTGCATCTTTGCTACACTCCCTGCATCCCCGCTACACTCCCTGCATCCCTGCTACACTCCCTGCATCCCTGCTACACTCCCTGCATCCCTGCTACACTCCCTGCATGCCTGCTACACTCCTGCATGCCTGCTACACTCCCTGCATCTTTGCTACACTCCCTGCATCCCTGCTACACTTCCTGCATCCTTGCTACACTCCCTGCATCCCTGCTACACTCCTGCATCCCTGCTACACTCTCTGCATCTTTGCTACACTCCCTGCATGCCTGCTACACTCCCTGCATGCCTGCTACACTCCCTGCATAAATGCTACACTCCCTGCATAAATGCTTCACTCCCTGCACATTCTTTTCAAATTCAAATTCAAATTCAAATCCTTTATTTCATGTAATACAAGGTGGGGGGTACTTATAGTTATACATTAAAGTTGATATTACAAGATGGCCAATAATATGCCTAGGTATGCCTAGGCTTTTCAGGCAGTCTTATGATAGGTCTTACTCAATAGCTATACAATGGATATACAGATTGTAAGGTTAGGTTTACAAAATTTAGGTACTGGAATTTAAACATTGAGAATTTAACAATTAGTATAAAAAGTTAGCAATTAGTTTATATATTAATGATAAAGGTGATATATTGGCATAATATAGATTCTATATTGGAGTATCTTAGGCAAACTTATGACTAGCTTAAGTATTATGGAGCAATAGTTGTATTAGAATTTTGGTTGAACTGTGCAAATTAAGGGAATCACAGATATCAATAAGTGTATTTTGCTGTGGTTAGTAATGTGCAAATTAAGGAGAATCACAGATATCAATAAGTGTATTTTGCTGTGGATATGTGCAAGATAAAGTAGTTTCGTATGGTTAACTACCGGTTGGGTGCGTAAGTGAGATAAGATGTTTTTTAACGGTGCTTTTGAAAATGGAGGTTGTGTCTGCAGTTCTAGAGTTTTCAGGCAGGGAGTTCCAGATTTAAGCCCTTTTATGCGCATTGAATTTTTGTATAGATTTAGTCGGACACGGGGAATGTCAAAGAGATGTTTATGTCTGGTATTATGTCTATGGGTCCTGTCACAACTGTCAAGAAAGTGTTTTAGCTCAGGGTTAAAGTTGGAATTAATGGTTCTATAAATGTAGATAGCAGAGTAGTAAGTATGGATGTTCTGAACAGTGAGTAG
>WNWK01016307.1:0-45268 GCA_009830355.1 Cherax destructor | reverse complement strand
ATTGTCTTTTTAATAGTATAGTATTATCATATTGTAATTTGAAATAAAATATATAACTAGAATAAGCTCAATCAATTTCTCTAGTATTATGTACATAGTGAATAAGTCTTTAGACTAAGCTGCCCCTAATGCCATGGCATGCCAGTGGCTCTCCTTGCATTACAGTTTTATAATTGTAACTACCAATACCTATGTATACTTGTAACTTGCAACGAAATAAAAATATTATTCTTATTATATTATTATTATTATTATTATTATTATTATAATATAACTGTGATTCATCTTGTTTTTAATTTCTATCTATGTTCCTTGTTCCTGATCTTTGCATTTCAGTTGGGTGGTGGGGTTAGTATGGAACTTCTGCTCATGGGTGCTGCTGCTTCTGCTGTTGCTTATTTGTGAGAATCACAGAAACATTTTAATCTTTTTCTCTCAACAAACTGGCCGTATCCCACTGAGGCAGGGTGGCCCCCAAAAAAACCAAAAGTTTCTCTTTTTAAATTTAGTAATTTATACAGAAGGGGTGACTAGTACCTTGCTCCCGGAATTTTAGTCGCCTCTTATGACACGCATGGCTCACAGAGGAAGAATTCTGTCCCACTTCTCCATGGAGATGAGGAAATACACAAGAACTAGTAAAGAAATAGGAGAAAACCCAGAGTGGCATGTGTATATATGCTTGTCTATGCTTGTGTAGTGTGACCTAAGTGTGAGTAGAAGCAGCAAGATGTACCTTAAATCTTTCATGTTTATGAGATAAGAGAAAGACTAGCAATCCTACCATCATGTAAAACAATTACAGGCTTCCATTTTACACTCACTTGGCAGGATGGTAGTACCTCCCTGGGAGTTGCTGTCTCCCAACCTACTCCTAGGAAACATTTTTATCACCCACACTAAATATGTGCTGGCATGTGATTCCAAGTTAGCCAAATTTTTTTTTTTACCAGGTTCAGGTTTATTCTAGAGCAAAAGTTTTTAAACTACTGAAGGGATAAGTCTGCTTTAGAAATATTTCATGAAAATCATTCCATGCTAATCTTTAAGAAATTTATGTTACTTATTATACTTTGCCTACTTACAATGCATTCATTTCTTAGATGATTTCTAGAGACTACAATAATTTAATATTTCTTTTTCAGCTATTCTTTATTAATTACTAAAAATTTGAACAAATTACCTTTGCTTTATTGAAGAATGGTTGTCATCATGAGAGCAAACACAATGGAGGAGCAACCATAGAGAATAAAAGGATGAACAGGAGGAAGAGGTTTGCATTAAGAAAGACTTTGGCAAGAGGCAGGACTATAATGCAGATTATTGCCAGTGCTACTACATAAGCAGCATACACAGCAAACCAAGACAACCTGAAATAAACAATTAACAGGTACAGTACTGTAGTCTACTTTTTATTATTTAACACTGCAAATCAAATTAAAATTTTTGCATATTGTACAATGTGTGATTTACACGTTATAAAATATTGTTAAGTACCAAGGAAACACTAATATGCCTGAGCATTTCAGGCAGATTAATCCTAATGATTACAAACAATTTAAAATTAGACATAGCTTATGGAGTGGTAAATTTGAATTACAGTAGAACGTCATTTAGCACGATAGTTACGTTCCTGAAAAAGTCGTGTTAGATAATTTCTGTTAAATAATTAAAAGAACTAATGGGAAAAATAGGGTTACGTTCCTGAGAGTCCCCAAAAAGCCAAACAAGTTTTTTTTAGACCAACAGATCTTACAAAAATAAAAGTGAATATGTAATTGTAGTTCATTATCGTGATGTATTATGTTGTTTTTACTGCTTAAGACTACAAATGTAATAGAAATAATAGTATTTACCTTAAATTGTGGGTGCTGGTGTTTGTGGATGATTGTGAAGAGTGGAGAGTTATGGTGTGGCTCTACTGGGCTGAGGTGGATAGTAGAAGTTCTTGAACTGAAGTCGATGGTTGAACTGAGTGTCTAACTTTAAGTCAGTCAAGTCATTCAGTAAGTCAGTCAAGTCATTCAGTAAGTCAGTCAAGTCATTCAGTAAGTCAGTCAAGTCATTCAGTAAGTCAGTCAAGTCATTCAGTAAGTCAGTCAAGTCATTCAGTAAGTCACGTTGCCCAGTGAGCGTCATTCAGTAAGTCAGTCAAGTCATTCAGTAAGTCAGTCAAGTCATTCAGTAAGTCAGTCAAGTCATTCAGTAAGTCAGTCAAGTCATTCAGTAAGTCAGTCAAGTCATTCCCAGTAAGTCAGTCAAGTCATTCAGTAAGTCAGTCCAAGTATTCAGTAAGTCAGTCAAGTCATTCAGTAAGTCAGTCAAGTCATTCAGTAAGTCAGTCAAGTCATTCAGTAAGTCAGTCAAGTCATTCAGTAAGTCAGTCAAGTCATTCAGTAAGTCAGTCAAGTCATTCAGTAAGTCAGTCAAGTCATTCAGTAAGTCAGTCAAGTCTTCAGTAAGTCAGTCAAGTCATTCAGTAAGTCAGTCAAGTCATTCAGTAAGTCAGTCAAGTCATTCAGTAAGTCCAGTCAAGTCATTCAGTAAGTCAGTCAAGTCATTCAGTCAGTCAGTCAAGTCATTGCCAGTCACCGCGTCAAGTTAGTCAGTCAGTCAGTCAGTCAGTCAGTCATTCAGTCAGTCAGCAAGTCCGTCAGTCAAGTCAGTCAGTCAAGTCAGTCAGTCACACAAACTTATGTTTACATCTTTTTATGTGTGCAAAGTAACACTTCATTACGGCCACGGGTTATGTCTTGTCTAATATCTTTGTTTTCTTCGTTAATTCAAGATCAAAACACAATTCACTCTTATTTTATTCTTCACAAACACAGCTGGCTGAGCCAGGACTTCTTGACGACGTATGAAATACGTAATACTGGGATGGTGGGGTCCGTGGTGGGTGGGTAAGCGGGTGGTGTCTGCTGAACCACAACAACAGTAGTAGTAACAAGACTGCTTGTGAGAATGGTTATTTGTTTTTCCTTCCCACAAACTGTAAGTAAGTTTATTCAGGTATACCAGATACAGTTACGAAGATTATCATACATAAGCATATGTGTGAGAACCTAGGATAACCCAAAAAGTCAGAGTGACAGTATTTCCATTGACTGACTTGGGTTATCCTAGGTTCTCTACACATATGCTGCTATGTATGATAATGTATGTAACTGTACTCACCTAATTGTGGTTGCAGGGGTCGAGACTCAGCTCCTGGCCCCGTGTATCTGAATAAACTTAGTTTGCAGGAAGGAAAAACAACAAATTCCCTTTTCCTCAAAGCATGAGGATTCTTAGGCAGTAAATAACCATGCGCTCGAAATTTTTCCCCTCCTGCCGAACCGTGTAATATCATCTTTACGTCGTGTAAGATGATAATGTGTCGCAAATCTTAAATCGTGCAATACCGTAACGTGCAACATAATCTCGTGCTAAATGACGTTCTACTGTATTCATTATTTTATATTATTACAAAAAGAGGTACCCAAAAAATTTATAATTACAGTGGGCCCTTGAAAATTGTCCATAATCCATTCCAGAGAGTCTGCTGAAATTCAAAATGGACGACTTTCAAAACCATTTTCCCCATAAGAAATAATGTAAATCAAATTAATCCATTCCAGACACCCTATGATAATCCTATACTGCACGAATATGACAGTATCCTGAGGCAGATCTTTACTAAAGTACTTAACCTTACTCTAGAAGATGGGCAGTGGGACCAAGCTACACTCCCAGTCAGACTAGGAGGCATTGGTGTCCGCAAGTCATCCAGATTGCTCTACCTGCTTTCCTGTCTTCATGCATTGCATCCAGAGGGCTTGTAGCAGCAATTCTCCCTGAACATCTTAGGGACACGATTGGAATCCATGACCAAAAGTTCGTTGATGGAGCCAGGATCTGGGATAACCTAACAGGCTCTGAAACCAGGCCTGCTCCCCCAACAACTACAAACAGTCGCACTGGGATGGCCCAATAGTAGAGAATATAGCCTCAGCAATGCTTCAGAGTGTGTCAGGGAAGGATAGAGCCCGCCTACTTGCAGTGAGAGCTCCTCATGCAGGGACTTTCTTTGGCTGTTCCCAACTCCAGCCTTGGCACACGCCTCGACCCACAGACCATCCGCATTGGTGTTGCCCTTCGACTTGCCGCCCTATTCTCCGCCGAACACAGGTGTATTTGTGGCAGTGAAGCAGCAGACCGATTCGGTACCATGGTCTTGTGTGTCGTAAACGAGGGAAAGATTGCAAGACATGAAGAGGTTAATAACATTATCAAGAGGAGCCTCACAACAGCCGGATGCCCAGCAGTAAGGGAACCACCCCAACTATGCAGATCTGATGGCAACCAAAAGCGTCCAGATGGTATCACCCTTCAAGCCTGGACAGACGGCAAGCAGGTGGTGTGGGACTACACATGTGCATCTACCTTGGCTGATACCTATCTCCAGTACACCAGGGAGGAAGGAGGGGCTGCTGCCACCTTCAGGAGTCCCAGAAGTCGAGAAAATATGGAGAACTTGCCCATCATTATATGTTTGTTCCCATAGGCTCAGAGACCCTTGGCTCATGGGGAAAGAGTGCATCTAAGTTCCTCAAGGAGCTGGGCAAAAGACTCAACAGGGTAACTAGGGATCCCAGGGCAGCTAGTTTTCTGTTCCAGCGACTCAGCGCTGCTGTTCAGAGGGGTAATGCATGCTGTATTCTGGCACGCGCACCAGCTCGGAAGAGCTGGATGAGATTTTCGCATTATAATCAGTGACAAAGATGTAACAATATGTACTAGACATGTATCTCTCACCTCGTGTACTGTATATGCCATCTTTATATCAACAATGTATCTTTAAATCTTTTGTACCATATTATGTAATAAAACATACCTATTGGTAAAAAAAAATTAAAAGATGGGGTGGTAGGAGAAGTGGAATATTCAAATGGCATCAGGAAGAAATCCAAATATTCTTCCTTGAAGCCTTTTATCCACTTCTCCCAGGCTATGGGTCCCACAATTTGTACCAGAGGTGGACCCCAAAAGTATTAAAAAAATATATTTTTTTTTACATAAAATGTACATTTATCTACACAAAAACCAATAAGATATGAAGTATAAAACAGTAATAACTTGACACTTTAAATTTATTGTTTGGAAGGGAAATCCCCTTCCATTAAGACTTCAGGTACCAAGTCCTTTTCTGGGGTTACTTCCCTTCTTTGTTTTTTAATGCCACTAGGACCAGGTTGAGAGTCACTGGACCTCTGTCTCACAAAATAACTGTCCAGAAAGGTCTGTTTCTGGCGGTTCTTTAAAAAGTCCCTAAAATATGACAAGACATTGTCATTGAACATGTCGCATACACGGTCTGCAACAGCTTTGTCAGTGTAATGCTCCTCCACAAATCTTTCCATCCTAGTCCACATTGCACACATCTCCGTAATCTCTGAAGAAAGCAACTTCTTCCTTCTCCCTTCCTCCTCCTCTGAAGCAATTTCGAGCTCTGGTCTGTTGTTGTTGTTGTTGCAGATTAAGGTCCAGCAGCTCTTCAGTGGTTAGTTCTTCATTGTGGTCCTCCACCAACTCTTCCACATCCTCACCACTAACCTCCATCCCCATGGACGTCCCCAATGCCACAATTGTTTCCACAACAGGCACAGGGATGTCAGGGTCAGCCTCAAACCCTTCAAAATCTTTGTCGAGGACACAATCTGGCCACAATTTTCTCCAAGCAGAGTTCATCATCCTGGAAGTCACTTCCTGCCAAGCCTTACCTATAAGGCATATGTAATGGAGGATATTGAAGTGATCTTTAAAGAACTCTCTTAGGGTCAATTCAGAGTCTGAGGTTATGTCAAAGCACCTTTGAAACATTGCTTTGGTGTAGAGTTTTTTGAAGTTTGAAATGACTTGCTGGTCCATGGGCTGGAGAAGAGGAGTGGTATTAGGGGGCAAGAACTTCACTCTGATGAACTTAAAATCCTTCACTATTTGCTCTTCCAAGTCTGGAGGATGAGAAGGAGCATTGTCCATTACCAGGAGGCACTTAAGTGGCAATTTATTTTCCAGGAGGTATTTCTTCACACTGGGGCCAAACACTTCACTGAACCAATCAAGGAAAATTTCCCTCGCGACCCCTGCCTTAATGTTAGCCTTCCACATCACACACAAATTAGCCTTGGCGACACTGTTTTTCTTAAACACTCTGAGATTTTCAGAGTGATACACCAGTAAAGGCTTCACCTTGAAATCCCCACTAGCATTACCACACAACATGAGAGTTAGCCTGTCTTTCATAGGCTTGTGTCCTGGCAGTGCATTTTCCTCTTTCGTGATGTAGGTCCTCTTTGGCATTTTCTTCCAAAAGAGGCCTGTTTCGTCACAATTGAACACTTGTTGGGGTTTGAATTGTTCAGCCTTTATGTACCCCTTGAATTTGTGCACAAATTTTTCAGCCGCACATTTGTCAGAACTTGCAGCCTCTCCATGCCTTACAACATTGTGTATGCCACTTCGTTTCTTGAAATTTTCAAACCAGCCTTCGCTGGCCTTGAATTCATCAACATCAGCACTGGTTCCAGGACTTTTCTTTACGAGATTGTCATGCAACTGCCTTGCCTTTTCACAAATTATTGACTGTGTAACACTATCTCCTGCTAACTCTTTTTGTCTGATCCACAAAAGCAACAACTTCCCAACTTCTTTGATTATTTGCGATCTCTTTTTCGTTAGCATATTCACCCCTTTCACAACATCAGCTTCCTTGATTTCCTTATTCTTCAACAAGATGGAAGTGATGGTTGAATGGGCCTTCCCACACATCCTGGAGAGCTCCCCCACATGCACTCCACTTTCATATTTTTCTATGATCTCTTTCTTAACATCAATCGTGTTTCTCACTTTCTTTACCAAAGGGCTGTCACTAGGAGCTTTCTTTGGGCCCATGGTGGCTTATTTAGCAGTTGCAAGCACTAAAACAAATGAAATATTAAGAAATGTATCGTATGAATGAGTGAGGTGATCGTCACTTGCTGGTAAACAATGGCACACTGACGCTGAATGGTGTTTGTGTGCCCGCAGTGGCTGGGAGGCCGCTCGGACGCATTTCATACGACCGCCGATTTTTAAGCCAACGGAAGAAAATCAAGCCAATATTTTGCCGAAAAAAGCTGCCGATTTTCAAATTTGCCGATATTCAAGGGGGACGATTTTCAAGGGTCCACTGTAATAAGATTTATAGTAAACATGCAGCAAAAAACAAGAGTACAGTGATACCTCTCACATCCAGACTATATGGGCCGAGACAGGTTGGGAAACACGGAGTTTCAAAATTCATGAGGGAAAAAAATGTACATCCATACCGTCATATCGCCATCCATACCCCGTCATATCCCCATCGGCGACGGCATTGTAGGTTTAAAAAACAACTCCAACGTCGTCTGGCGGTGGGACCGGACAATCTGGACTCGAATACTAAAAGCCTCCCGGATTTTACAGACCAAAGAACCATAACTTTTCAAATGGGCTGTGGACGGTGGATGCTCCAAATACAGTGGACCCCCGAGTAACGAGCACCCCGGAAATCATACAATTATGTAAGTATAATATTGTAAGTGCTTTTGTAAGTGTATTTTTGGGGGTCTGAAATGGACTAACCTACTTGACATTATTTCTTAAGGGAGTAAATTCGTTCGGTAATGGCACTTGAACAGGCTTCTTTAATGAATTTTGCTCATTACTCGGGGGTCCACTGTACTCCAAAAGTGTTTCGACACCTGCCCTTGCTACTGAAGTTTTTGGTCTTGGAGGCATTGGTTTGTCGTCATCACTTTCAGAATGTTCCGGGTGCAACACTGATTCTGCAATCTCTGCATCCATCAGAGATTGCACACCAGGGTCATCTTCGTCACACTCTAGCCAGTCCTGCACATCGTTTTCTGTAGTTTTTTCCTTAGCCTTGGACCAACCTGCATCCATGTGCAATAATATTTCCCTCTTTTTTTTCTAGAGTAAGCACATTCCTGGCCCTCTTTGGTGCCATACACAAGATAGCTAGGGCAAAACACAGCTGTAATAATGCTAAAAGGAAGGTGAAGAGCGCGGCTCCTAGTGGCCAACCGGAAATGGAAATAAGTCACTCTGTCTGACTCATTTGGGTTATCCTAGGTTTTCTACACATATGCTGCTATGTATGATAATCTATGTAACTGTATTTGTGTATACCTAAATAAACTTACTTACTGATGTACTTACACTAAAGTGCGCGCCTTCTGTCGTATCCAAACGGCTGTTCGGATGTTTCGGTAATAATTTTAGAATTTTGCCCTTTTCCAGGGCCTGATTGGCAAGGTTTGGATAATGGCAGGCTGGATATGCGAGGTATCACTGTATTACAATCAGTACAATTTACAATATTACAACAGTACAATTTTAAGTGTGTATTAATATTTTAGACTGATTTAATGGTCTTAAGTTATTAGGGATTTTTTGAGTAGTTTCCATGATTTCAGGCATGGCATAGTGTTGGTATAGTTAAGCTTATGAGATGAGTTTTTTTTTTTTTTAACACGTTGGCCATCTCCCACTGAGGCAGGGTGACCCAAAAAAGAAACACTTTCACCATCATTCACACATAATCACTGTCTTTGCAGAGGTGCCCAGACATGACAGTTTAAATGTCACTCCAAACAGTCAATATCTCAAACCCTTCCTTTAACCCTTTGACTGTCAGAGACCCCTTTCTGAAACTGTCATTCTACATCGGGAAATACAGTGGTACCTCAGTTAACGATATTTTTTCGTTCCAGAATGCTGTTCAAGTGCCATTACTAAACGAATTTATCCCCATAAGGAATAATGTAAAATAGACTAGTCCTTTTAGACCCCCAAAAATACACTTACAAAAGCTTTTAAAAAAATAAACTTACATAAAAGGGCGAGTTTGGGGACCATCGTAAACCAAGGTACCACTGTATTCGAAAAAAAAAAATTATTTTTTCTTATCAAAATGTTAAGATTATTTTTCTGATGCAGGCAGTTGTATGGGGTAGTGATCACCAGGCCTCAGACGAGAGGGCATGTGTTGATAATTTCGTGGGCGCTGGTCTATTGCAGGTGTTGTTCCTTGGTACTTGAATATTATTTGTCTGATGACTGACAAACAAAATATAGCATATTTGGGTTTGTTGTTGGTCTTCAACTTATACATGTTATAAGCATTCAGCATGGAAATGTCAAGAAGATGGAAAAAGAGTTTTATGTACGACTTATAACTCTTGCAGACACAATCAGCAAACCCAATCTGCATGTCGCATTTGTCCACTAAGCGCATATTGAGGTTGTAGTCCATCACAGCTGCAGGTTTTAGAATGGGTTCATTGGTCTCTCTATTCTGCCTTCCACTGTCTACCATTTCGTATCTGTGAACTGATGTCAACAATGTGACATCACGTTTGTCTTGCCACCGAAATGCCATGATGTCATTGGCAGCAAACACCTGCACTTCACCTCTACGAGTGCCAGCGTCGAACCTAGGCATATGTTTTTCAATTTCCACATTTCCACACACTGTGCCACACAAGTCTGTCATGTTCACTCACAAGAAATCACTGAGTAAAGGGCTTGTGTCCCAGTTATCAGTATATAATATATGCCCCTTACTAAGTTATGGTTCCATCATTGTTCTAACCACATCACCAGAGATACCCAATAACTTCATGGTATCTCTCAATGTATTACTGCCAGTGTACACAATTAGATTCAGAACCAGACCACTTTTACACTCACACAGTACAAATAACTTTATACCAAAGCGTTTCCTCTTGCTTGGTATTACTGCTTGAATGACAGTCTGTCTTTGAACAAAATCAAAGACTCATCAATAACAAGCTTCCTGAAGGAATAAAAATACATACAGCACTTTTGTTTCAGGTACATGAACACATTCCTGATCTTATATAACCTGTCGTTTCTGTCAGGCCTTGTTTTGTCTGAGAAGTGTAGCATACGTAACAGTATCAAAAATCGATTCACTGGTATAATATCACTAAAACCTGGGGTTGAAATCAGGCGTTCTGTCGACCAGTATGTGGTGACAGTGTGCTTATACACATGTGGTATAAGCATTATTGTAACAAAGAACAAGTACATTTCTGCCACAGTTGTGTCCTTCCATTGGTGTAGCTGTGAATTTGGTGAAAGAAATGTGTTTGCCATGGTGTACTCATAGTATGTGTTGCTTTCCCTGACAATAATGTCCATCAGGGGTTCATCGAAGAATAACTGAAAACATTCTAGTTCAGTAGCATTGTTCCCAAGTGTACACGATGGCCGTATTCCACTTTGTGCTTCATCAAAGTTATGGGGATTGGGAACAAAATTGTCACCTTGCTGCCAATCCCAGATGCGGTCTGCTGGTGGGTACTGGATATTGACAGGTGGTTGTGGTTGTGCAGGTTGTGGAAGTGTGGGGGTGGTTTAGGGTGGTTGTGGCTGTGCTGAGTTAGCAGCGTGGCCCGCTCATGGTGCCACATGACTCATGCCACCGCGAACACCACCACCACTACCTGCTGCCCCACGCACATTATGCATCCCCATTGTAACAATATCGTCATCTTCACTATCAATTCGTGGTGTAGGGTCAAGAGATGTACTCCGAGATTTACTCCTTTTCCTTGGAATAGCATATGGCACACTACCAGAACACATGTAGCGTCGTACATACTGCCGCTTCACTGAAGAATACTCTCCCTCACTGTCGCCACTAGAACTGCTTTTAATAACTTTGAAATCACTGTCATCATCAATTACACTGCTCACATCAGAGTCCTCTACACGTTGAAATAGTTTCCTCTTTCGTCCTGGTACAGGTGAACGTGAATGAGACGGCCCAGCACCAGAGGTGGAAGGTTGTGGGTCATCTCGGTTTTCATCACTAATTATGTTATCCTGGGCACTGCTTTCGGTCACACCCTTTTGAAAACCATGGAATTCACTTTCACTGGCACTTCCATCGCTGTTAGAACTATCACTTGGGAAGAGAAGACCTCCAATTCGCTGGGGAGTGAGGTACTTCTTACCGCAAGGCATGGTGAACAAGGACTACAAACATGGCGCTCCCACAATGCACCACTGAGTCGCCGATTTTTTTCATACTGCACACACCCACCACGCAGACCCATTCTCTCACATGTAGGCCTATCAGCTTTCTCCCGCTTCATTTGAAGCCGCTAGAATTTACGCGTTTAAATACATCCAAAACATTGGCTCGTAAGATGTATATACAGTCATCCCTCCGTTTTCGTGTATCTCTGTTTTCGTGTATTTCAGTTTTCGTGCAGTTTTTTCAGGAAAAATTGACCTCTGTTTTCGTGTGATTCCCTCCATTTTCGTGCTTGGTCCGGAACCCTGTCCAGTGCCCAGCGCACATACAAAGCCCGCAAGCCCGCCTCCCACGCACATTCTCAGGCAGTGTAGCATTGTTTCTGGTTGAGTGAACGTTATCCTGCGAGTTCATACAAAACATTTCTTAACAATCCATTGTTTTTGGTCCTTGATTGTGTGTGACTGCTAAATAAGCCACCACGGGCCCAAAGATAGCTCCTAGTGTCAGTCCTTTGGTAAAGAAAGTGAGGAACACCATAGAATTAAAGAAAGAAATCGTAGCAAAGTGGTGAGAGGCAGTGGTGATGAGAGGCAGTGGTGGTGAGGGGCAGTGGTGGTGAGAGGCAGTGGTGGTGAGAGGCAGTGGTGATGAGAGGCAATGGTGGTGAGAGGCAGTGGTGATGAGAGGCAGTGGTGAGAGGCAGTGGTGATGAGAGGCAATGGTGGTGAGAGGCAGTGGTGATGAGAGGCAATGGTGGTGAGAGGCAGTGGTGATGAGAGGCAATGGTGGTAAGAGGCAGTCTTAATGTAGAGTGAGAGGTGAGTAAACAAGATTAAATGAATAAACGAGAGAGAATGAGTGTAGAAGTTTCGGTAGTTTTGTCAACAAACCAGTTGTTGTTGTTGATGCTGCTGTTGTTGTTACCAGCCAGCCTGGACAGGAATGATTCCTGTTCACACCTTGAAGCGACTGGAAAGAAGCGGTGGTAGAGGCAGTGATGAGAGGCAGTGGTGGTGAGAGGCAGTGGTGATGAGAGGCAGTGGTGGTGAGAGGCAGTGGTGGTGAGAGGCAGTGGTGGTGAGCGGCAGTGGTGAGAGGCAGTGGTGGTGAGAGGCAGTGGTGGTGAGAGGCAGTGGTGGTGAGAGGCAGTGGTGATGAGAGGCAGTGGTGGTGAGACAGTGGTGATGAGAGGCAGTGGTGGTGAGAGGCAGTGGTGGTGAGAGGCAGTGGTGGTGAGAGGCAGTGGTGGTGAGAGGCAGTGGTGGTGAGAGGCAGTGGTGAGGCAGTGGTGGAGAGGCAGTCTTAATGTAGAGTGAGAGGTGAGTAAACAAGATTAAATGAATAAACCAGAGAGAATGAGAGTGTAGAAGTTTCGGTAGTTTTGTCAACAAACCAGTTGTTGTTGTTGCTGCTGCTGCTGCTGCTGTTGTTACCAGCCAGCCTGGACAGGAATGATTCCTGTTCACCTTGAAGCGACTGGAAATAAGTGATCTAATGCAGTTAGCACTACAAACTCCGTTTTCTCTTATACTAATGCGTCTGAAGGAGGAAAGAATAGGAAGATGTTTTCATAGCTGGACCGAGTATGCCCGCCACCACATTCGTAATGAGACACATATTTTATTCATTCTAGAGTGTATATCACGTTTTTATGTTATTTATATTGTTTATTATGTCATATTAGATGAATTTTGATAGATAAATAAGCCGTAGAGCTGATATTAGTGTCAAATTGAAGCATTTTGTCCTGCCTCCCAACAATAAACTCGCCTCCCTCTCTCCTCTCCATCTTCCATACACCAACAAGAGTCGCCAATAAAAGTAAGTGTGACGTTAAATGTTCATTTATACATGTTATTAGTGCTTTATATTTATTTGTTATTCTTTTCTGTATGTAAATCTATATTTAATCTCTAAAAAATTATTTTTTGTTAATACTCCTGGGTGTCTGAAACGGATTAATTGAATTTACATTATTTCTTATGGGGAAAATGGCTTCAGTTTTCGTTGATTTCAGTTTTAGTCGATCCCTCTGCTGGAACGGATTAAGCACGAAAACGGAGGGACCACTGTATATGACCGAAACAGTCAAAGGGTTAAAGTGCAGGCATTGTACTTCACACCTCTAGGACTCAAGTCTGGCTAACCAGTTTCCCTGAATCCCTTCACAAAATATTACCCTGCTCACACTCCAACAGCTCGTCAGGTCCCAAAAACCATTTGTCTCCATTCACTCCTATCTAACATGCTCATACATGCCTGCTGCATGTCCAAGCCCCTTGCACAAAAAAATCTTTAACCCCCTTTCTCCATCCTTCCCTAGGACAACCCCTACCGCTCCTTCCCTCCACTACAGATTTATACACCCTCCTAAATTGATGCAGACATGGAACCTTTTGCTGGTTCAGACAATGAATTCCAGATCTTAACCCATTCAGGGTCAGTCCCATATATGTACAGCTTGATGGCCAATGTCGGTCCTGTATTTATATGCCAAAATTCTAGCGCCTTCAAATCTGGTGGAAGGAAGCTGGTAGGCCTACATATGAAAGAATGGGTCTGCATGGTCAGTGTGCACAGTATAAAAAAAAACCTGCAGCATGCAGTGCATAATGAGGAAAAAAAAAAAAACTGATCATGTTTTTGGTTTAACCCTTTGACTGTCGCAAGCCCAATTCTGAAACTGTCTTCCTATGTCGCAAAATATTAAAAAAAAAAAAAAAAAATTTCTTATGAAAATTTTAAGATTAATTTTCTGATTGTTTTAAGCCCCCCAATTTTTTTTGCGATCAGTACTTACAGAGATATAGAAGCGTAAAGTTGGCTGAAAATGAGCCGCGTATGGCATGAGCGGCGAATGCCGCTCACCCGGTAAACTTTTTTTTACTCCCATTCGAAAGTTTCTTGTTTTTTCCACTACAGTCCCTCCTCACTTAACAACAGAGATAGGGGCCTAAGACCCCGTCCGTAAACGATTTCGTCGCTAATCGAGGAATCACCCCCTACTGACACTTCAAAAGTGTCACCAACCAAAATTAAAACATTCAGTTTTATGTTTGCTGGGAAATTCCTTTCAATCTGTGTATTATTAACGGTAATACAACATGAAATAGATCAATGACTTATTTCTGAGATATTCCAGGAAACGCCTGCATAGCTGATTACTTGGGATTTTTTTTTTTTTAATTGCACTTTTTTTTCAGTCTTTGTATAGGGTAAGAGTGATCTTCTATAGTTACCCTTCAGGCACGTAACGTTTTCTCGGTCACTTTTTTTTTTTCATCTTTCTCCGCCCTCCACCCTTCAATACCTCTCTATATAATGTCAGTTTTTATCATTGATCAGAATACATAAGAGAAAAGGTCAGGTTAATGCTTTCCTGGCACATGAAAAAAGAAGGATGCTTGACAAGGGAGGGTTTAATAGATTTTTTTAACACCTCACCTGTCTCCCACCAAGGTAGGGTAATCTGACAAATATGAAAATACTGTCAATGTCACTCATTCAGTCACATTTCAGATAACCCTCCAAACTTCAATATCCCCAACCTTCCTTCACTGTACTCACCATCTCCAGGACTTAAATCTGGCTAACTAGTTTCCCTGAATCCCTTCATAAATTTTACCTTGCTTACACTCGATCAGCACATCCAATCATAAAAACCACTTGCCTACACTCCTATCTAACACACTCATACAAACCTGTTGGATGTCCAAACCCCTAGCACTGAAAACCTCCTATACTGCCTCTCTCCAACCTTACCTAGGATGACCCTTACCCCTTCCCTCCACCCCAGATTTATATGTCCTCATAATCATACTATTTTTCTCCACCCTTTCTAAATGTCCATACCACTTTAACAACCCCTCCTCAGCCCACTGAATAATACTTTTGATAATTCCACTTCTAATTTCAAACTTTGAATTCTCCGCATATCTCACAGCACATTGCCCTCAAACATGACATATCTGCTGTCTCTGGCCATGTCCTAACTTCAACATTCAAAACCCATGCTTTACACCTACAATGTTGTTAGTATCACTAGACTGTGATACATTCCCCTTTTTGTCTAGATGGATAAAGCTCTTTGTCTCCACAGATGCCTTAACCCTTTGACTGTCGGAGGCCCCTTTCTGAAACTGTCATTCTGTCGGGAAATATTAAAAAAAAAAATTATTTTTTCTTACCAAAATGTTAGGATCATTTTGCTGATTGTTTAAAGCCTAAAAGTTCATTGACAACTGAGACCTCTTCTATAGCAGAAATGACATGTATGCCAGGGATAGAGTTCACTTATCTAGGTCTGGGGTGGGGGCACTGGCAACTGCAGTGGAGGGAGCTGTTAGGGTTTTAAACAAGAAAAAGTTAGTGGTATAGGATATGGGGGGAAAACAGTGAAGTCCCAGAGTAGTAATATTATGAATTCTAGGGGAACTAGTAATAGGCAGAATAAGGTGGATATTGGAAAGCCAGTGGCACTAGGTGAGAAGGACAGCAATAGGTATAGTGGAAAAACAGAATTGAGCAGGAAGGGTAAAGAGAAAGGAGGGTCTTCAAACATATATTACAGTAATAGTCGTAGTGCTAGGAATAAGATGGATGAGTTGAGATTAGTTGCTAGTGCAGGTAACATTGATGTATTTGCCATAACCGAGACGTGGTTTAATTAGAAAAATTGAGACATGCCTGCTGAATGTCACATTCAGGGTTTTAAATTATTCCAAGTACAGTAGACCCTCATTTAGCATGACTTTATGTTGCACGATTTGGGTATTACACGATTGAAGAATTGCGGCACATTTTTATCTAATACGACGTAAACTTGATATTACACGATTCCATCCCTCCCAGCGTTCAGTTTGATTCATACGCGTGCAGGACGACAATAATCGGGAAGCTCGCTGTGTTTATTTACATACATTTTCTCATTTTCATTGCATTTTGATAAATCTTTGTACACATAAAAAGAGGTAAACATAAGTCTGACTGACTGAATGACTTACTGACTTGACTGAATGACTTACTGACTTGACTTACTGACTTGACTGAATGACTTACTGACTTGACTGAATGACTTACTGACTTGACTGAATGACTTACTGACTTGACTGAATGACTTACTGACTTGACTGAATGACTTACTGACTTGACTGAATGACTTACTGACTTGACTGAATGACTTACTGACTTGACTGAAACACTTGTCTGACTTGACTGAAACACTTGTCTGACTTGACTGAATCACTTGTCTGACTTGACTGAATCACTTGACTGACTTGACTGAATCACTTGACTGACTTGACTGAATCACTTGACTGACTTGACTGAATCACTTGACTGACTTACTGAATCACTTGACTGACTTACTGAATCGACTTGACGACTGACTTACTGAATACTTGACTGACTTACTGAATCACTTGACTGACTTACTGAATGACTTGACTGACTTACTGAATGACTTGACTGACTTACTGAATGACTTGACTGACTTACTGAATGTCTTGACTGACTTACTGAATGTCTTGACTGACTTACTGAATGTCTTGACTGACTTACTGAATGACTTGACTGACTTACTGAATGACTTGACTGACTTACTGAATGACTTGACTGACTTACTGAATGACTTGACTGACTTACTGAATGACTTGACTGACTTACTGAATGATGCTGTGAATGACTGACTTACTGAATGACTTGACTGACTTACTGAATGACTTGACTGACTTACTGAATGACTTGACTGACTTACTGAATGACTTGACTGACTTACTGAATGACTTGACTGACTTACTGAATGACTTGACTGACTTACTGAATGACTTGACTGACTTACTGAATGACTTGACTGACTTACTGAATGACTTGACTGACTTACTGACTGACTGAATGACTTAAAGTTAGACACTAGTACAACCATCGACTTCAGTACCAGAACCTCTACCATCCACCTCAGCCCAGTAGGGCCACAGCATAACTCTCCACAACTCTTTACAATCATCCACAAACATCATTACCCACAATTTAAGGTAAGAAATACTATTATTTCTATTGCATTTGTAGTCTTAAGCAGTAATATATCACGACAATGAACTACAATCACATATTCGCCTTAAATTTTTGCAAGATCTGTTGGTCTAAAAAAAACTTGTTTGGCTTTTTGGGGACTCCCAGGAACATAACCCTATTTTCCCCATAAGTTATTATAATTATCTAACACGATTTTATCTAACACAATGTTTTCAGGAACGTAACTACCATGCTAAATGAGGGTCTACTGTAGATAGAAGTATCGGCAAGAGGGGTGGGGTGACACTGTATGTCTGAGATCGCTTGAACTGTTGCATAAAAACGGGTATAAAGTCTGAAATAACACATACAGAGTCTGTCTGGATAGAATTTTCAGAGGGGCATGAAAAATTGATTTTAGGAGTGATATACTGTCCCTCAAACTTAGATAGGGACCAAGGGAGACTACTTTGGGAGGAAATTGTTAAGGCCACAAGGCATGATAACGTATTAATTCTAGGAGACTTTAACTTTAGTCAGATTGATTGGAATTTCTTGACAGGTAATTTAGAATCTAATGACTTTTTAGAAGTAGTTCAGGATTGTTTTTTGAAGCAGTTTGTGACAGAACCTACAAGGGGAAATAACCTACTTGACTTGGTTCTGGCAAACAAGGAAACCCTTATTAATAATTTAGAAATTACAGAGGAACTCGGCACAAGCGACCACAAATCAATTACCTTTAGCATTGAATGGATGTATGATAGTAGGGATAATTCAGTAACTGTCCCAGATTTTCGCTTAGCTGATTACAATGGGCTTAGAGAACACTTATCATCTGTGGACTGGGGTAACGAAGAGAGCTATCAATATGACAGCTTTCTTAACACTGTACAGGCTGCCCAAAGAACATTTATCCCATATAAAGAAATTAGATCAAGTAGAAATGACCCAAAATGTATGAATAATAGGTTCAAATATCTTTTAGGGCAAAAGAAAGGAATTTATAGGCACATAAAGGGAGGTGAGGGTCATCTTATAAATTAGTATACTACTGACATTAAGAGGGATGTAAAAAAGGGGATAAGAAAAGCTAAACGTGACTATGAAATTAGTGTGGCAAAACGTTTCCTTAATTAAGATTCCCATATGTTGCATAAGTGTCTCAATCTTCAATTCGTCGGTTTTCAAAACCATTTATCACTCTGTCAGACACTGCATCATCATCATGTGATCTTGATACAAGAAATTCTTTAATACTTGTCCAACCTTTGGACGAAGACCTACTTCAACTAGTGGATGGTACCACTATGACCCCGCCTCCTCCTGCTTCGCCTCACCTGACTACAGTATATAAGCCACTTCTATGCCCTATGCTGTACTTTCTACAAGATTGATGGACTGACCACATCGACTCTAGGCCGAGGGACTGATTACCTCAAACTCCTCCTCTCCTTACACCTTTCTGCTTTGTATTGGACTGATGAAGCCACTGTGTGGCGAAACGTTTCCTTAATAAAGATTCCCATATGTTGCATAAGTGTCTCAATCTTCTATTCCAGGTGTAGGGCCATGGGATGTACTCAGTTCCCTTGGAATTGTATATGGTACATTGTACCATATGGTACAGATACAGGGACCCCAATGGAAATAAGTCACTTTGTCTGACTTTTTTGGGTTATTCTAGGATCTTTACACATATATTGCTATGTATGATAATCTATGTAACTGTATTTGTGTATACCTTCAATACCTATGTAATCTGCAATCTGCAACGAAATAAAATATACTTTACTTTACTTTACTTTATCTGAATAATCTTACTCGAGTGCATGTGGCGTCATAAGTTTATTCAGGTATACAAATATACAATTACATAGATTATTATACATAGCAGCTGTTATGGGGCTATAGGACCCAACATGTATTGATGTATTTAAATAACAATTACTCGTGAATACCTAATTATATTGAATTAATCACAATTGCTACTTAAATGTCAAAAGGGCAGGCCACTCTTGAGACTAAGAAGAAGCTGAGCAGGCCTGATTTTCTCTATATAATAGGTTATAGTATACATACACATTTAAATAAGTAGTTATAAAGTTGTACAGTGGTACCCCAACTTACGATGGTCCCCAAACACACCCTTTTATGTAAGTTGATTTTTTTAAATGCTTTTGTAAGTGTAATTTTGGGGGTCTAAAAGGACTAGTCTATTTTACATCATTTCTTATGGAGATAAATTCGTTTGGTAATGGCACTTGAACAGCATTCTGGAATGAAAAAATATCGTAAGTCGGGGTACCACTGTATTTCTTTTGTAAAAGTATAAGGTGTATGAGAAAAACAAATTTGTGGTAGCTAGGGAATTGTGCTTGTTGACATTCTTTTGTTTGTTGTGCTTGTTGAAATTCTTTTGTTTGTTTGAGTGGGAGGAGCCTAGCTAAGCCCCTCCCTCTATCTCACTCTCCTGAATGTCTTCAAGCTGGTAGGATGCACTGGGCTTTTCTTATCTTTCTGGGCAGAATATGTGTGACAAAGGTAAGGGTTATATTTTAAAGTTATGCAACCACCATACTCTATGATTACAGTGTGTTAAAACATTGAGGGTAAAAGAAATATTGAGGAAAAGAGTGTTAACATTGGCAGGTGGACCATGTGGTTTGGGAGATAATGGTTACGTGTTATTATGATTGTAAGACCTGTACATATTATATATATGCCTGGAATTATTATATTTTATTTATATAATGGTGGTTTAAATAACCCAGTGAGAGGATTGGTGAAGGTTTTCAGATACAGCAGAGAATCATGAATGTAAGTATTACCCTAGACTATAAGACCTTACTGTTATTACTACCCCCACACTAGTACATGTAGTGAGAACCTTGATAACATCAAAGTAAAGGGAAAATAACATAACATTGGGGCCTTGACCAGGAGAGTTATTTGACTGTTAAAATAACTCAAAACTTTCTTTGAACTATATGTACTGGTATGGGGTAACTGGCATGTTTCTGGTAGGATAAAATTTACCAAGGTGGTGTCAGTGGAAGGTTGTTTTCATATATTAGTTTACATGTTGTTTTTCTCCAGAGTGGGGATAAAAGGTTGAGTAACACATTCTGTTTGTGGTTATGGTAAAGTGCTATGTGCATATTTTACATTGAACTTGTGTTATTTTCTGTGCCTGTGGGAAAATTTGTCCATTGACATTGTAAGAAGGAAGCAAGAGTTTAAGGATAAAAGCTGTCAGAAGCTGAATCTTTAGGCTTCAGTGAGGAGGTAAATAATTCACCAGTAAACATGCCGGTTGACAGTGACAATGGGGAATCACCTACTCCAGGTGATAATGAAGAGATGATAAGACTTAAGCTAGCTGTGATAGAAGCTGAAACAAAATTAATAGAAGCTAAGGAGAAAGTAAGTCAAAGGTTAGGAGGTTCAGAACAAGAACATGGGCAGTACTTTAACATAACTAAAGCTGCACATTTTGTCCCTAAGTTTACAGAGTGACCCAGCAGATATTTTTCTTTTTTTGAGAAGACTGCTTTGGAGCAAGGATGGCCCAAACGGCAGTGGGCCACCCTAGTTCGCACGCAGCTTGTAGGTAAAGGATTCCAGAGAGTAGAGACTCTGGAGGGAAGTGAATTTTCAGACTATCATAAAATTAAGGAAGTACAGTGGTCCCTCGGTTTTCGCCGAAAATTCGTTCCAAAATGCTGCTCAAGTGTCATTACCGAACGAATTTACTTCCTTAAGAAATAATGTCACGTAGTTTAGCCTATTTCAGACCCCCAAAAATACACTTGCAACAGCACTTACGAAAATACACTTACATAAATGTTTGAGTTTGGAGATGCACGAAAACAGAGGGACCACTGTAGTATTGTTTGCATACCAAATGATACCTGAGAAATATAGGCAAAAGTTCAGAAGTCAAAAATTTCAGGATGGGCAGACCTTAACTGAGTTAGGGAATGAGAAACTGCACCTGTTTAAGAAATGGGTTGGTTCAAAAGGAGTGAACAGGGACTTTGACAAATTAGTAGACCTAATTGTTCATGAGGAATTGTACAATGCAATCCCTATTGACCTCAGAGAATATTTGGAGGACAAAAACCCAGATAATCTTTCAGCAGCACTGGATCTGGGTGACAGATTCTTAGCTCGTAAGGAATTGGTAAGTAAAAACAGTCATGCTCCTTCGAAAAATTTCCCTGTTGTTTCTAAACCTTATTCCAAATCCTATGGTCATAAAGGTAAAAGGGACAAGAATTTTCAGGGACAAATGAAGGCTGAGACACCCTCTCAAACAGAAGGGAAAGGTAAGTCAGCTGGAGCTCAAAGTTTACCTAAGCCATCAAATAATGTTTCAGTTCCTCGAGTAAACAGTACCAGTCCTACACCAAATGGTAAACATACCTTTAAGAATTATACCTGTTACTACTGTAACAAGACGGGACACATGCAAAAGTTTTGCTTTTCTAGAAAGCGAGATCAGGAAAGGACACATCCAGTTGCCTGCATTAAGTCTTCAAAACAAGGTGAGGAGGAGTCTTTGAGGGGTCTAGACCCCAGGATGCAGGTTTTTTCTAGTAAGTCCACAGTTGCCTTGCATAAGGATGTGGGCAGGGTTGAGAACATATTGTCCTCGAGAGATGGATGTAGCACCTACTCCTTGCTACGTGCTGGAGTGCTACCAGTGTCTAATGATACCTATACTGGGGTAGATATATTATTGAAGAGTATTACGGGTTCGACCATAAGAACACCTGTACACAAATTATGGGTAGAATCTGCATACCAAATTGGCTATCTCCCTGTAGGTATTTCAGATGAGATTTCCTTTGAAGGAGTTAACCTCTTATTGGGGAATAACGTAATGGGTCTGTTAGACAGTGAGGAACCACTAGTGTGGGGGGAACCAAACCCCAAAGTTTGGGAGAAGGCTAGGGAAACCCTGCCAGACCTTTTCCCTGTTGGTGCCATCACAAGAAGTATGTCTCGTGACCAGGCTACCAAGGGTAATCCTGATATTTCTCCTGAGGATGTTGAACTGCAGTCAACAGAAGAAAAGGACGCCCCAACCAGAGTCGAGCCTAATCAGTGCATGGATCAGGGAAGTGGTGAGAGGGAGATTGGGCCTACTATGGTGCAATTAATTGCTGCACAGGGGTGTGATGACACTCTTAAATCAATCAGAGCCTCGGCTGTGACTGAGGAGGAATCTTTACGTTTAAGTAAATGTTTCTATTTCAGGATAGGTATTCTAATGAAGAAGGCACCTTCGGTTGCAGTACCAGTAGAAGGAAAGCAAAGTTTTTGTCACCAGGTCGTGGTGCCTGAGCCTTATAGAACCCATGTTCTTAGCTTAGCACACGACACACCTCTAGGTGGCCACCTAGGTATTGCTAAAACAGTATCTAGGTTTCCAGGCACTTCTTCTGGCCTCGGCTGTGGGAGACGGTAGGAGAATATATAAAGACCTGTCATACCTGCCAGTTTATAGGAAAACCTAATCAGAGCATTAAATATGTTCCCCTTCAGCCTATTTCAGCACCAGGTAAACCCTTCAGCAAGCTGGTAGTGGATGTAGTTGGTCCACTCCCAAGGACCAGAATGGGGAATAATTATTTACTCATGATTATTTGCTCCACTACCAGGTATCCGGAAGCAGTCCCTCTACGTAAGATAACAGCTCGTGTAGTCTTAAGGGCTTTGATGAAGCTCTTTTCTCATGTTGGCTTTCCTCGGGAAGTACAAACAGATCAAGGGTCTAACTTTACTTCAAAACTATTTAGAAATGTGCTAAAGGGGTTAGATGTACAACCTAAATTTTCAACTGCCTATCACCCTCAATCTCAGGGAGTAGTAGAAAGATTTCTGTTATGTTATTTTCCCCTATTTATCATCAAGGTTCTACATGTACTAGCATAGGGTATTTACTTAAAAGGTCTTAGGGTAAAAGGAGGATATTTATAGGCTAAAATGATACTTACTCAGGCTTAACTGCTGTATCTGAAAACTTCTCCTGCCCTCTCCATGGGTTATTTAAACCACCATGTTATACAAAAATATATATATTCATGGGTCAACATATATATACAGATCTTATTTATTAACATACACTACCAGATCAGTCACATGGTGATTCACCTCCACTCTAAAAATCCCATTTTCTCCACATCACTCCTAACCCCAGTGTTTTGATACACTGAAGATCACAGAATATCATGGAACATCGATCTACAACCCTCCCCATTACCTTTTGGGCACTCACTCAGCCCTGAAGCCAGGTTAAGAAGCATTAACAATACCAGCTCACTCATCAGCCATGTTCTCTCTCCAGGACAAGGGATTGTGGGAAAACAGTCTCTCTCTAAGCTCCTCCCCCTCAAACATAAATACATCACTTTGCACATCTCCACATGTACTCTCAATATATCTTATGTTATTACAATGAGACATGCAACTATTAACTATTCTTATAAAAATGTGTGCATTATTTTTATATAACCTATTATATTGAGAAAATCAGTTTAATTCAGCTTCTTAAGTTTTAAGGATGGCCAAGCCTTTAAACCTCCCAAGCAGCACTTCTGATTAATTCAATATAATTAGGCATTCATGTTATTTAATTACAACAATACATGCTGGGTTCCATAGCCCCCATAACAAGTCCATAATACCCCATAACAATTTCACCAAACTCTTAAGACAATGATGAGAGCTTATTGTATGGATAACACTAGTGATTGGGATGAGGGGATCCCCTTTCTTTTGTTTGCCGTGCAGAAAAACACCCAAGAATCTCTCAAGTTTCAGCCCCTTTGAGCTCGTATATGGTCATCCAGTGAGGGGACCACTGACAGTTCTCAAGGAGCATTGGCTGGGTGGTGCAGGTGAGGCTTTCCCGCCGGAAGATGTTCTCTTTTTCAGAAAACGATTGGACCAGGTGAGATGAATTGCGACAGACAACCTTAAGGCTAGCCAGAGGTCCATGAAGCAGCGGTACAACTGAAGGGCGGCCCATCGCTCCTTCAGTGTTGGAGAGGAAGTGTTAGCCTTGGAGCCAGTTCCAGGACATGCCTTGGCTGCACGATTTGATGGACCCTTTGTTATCACAGGCAGGTCTGGGCCCAATTATGTAATTAAGACACCAGGCCAGCGCAAGTCAGAAAAGACCATGCATATTAATTGTTTAAAAGGATACCATTCTAGGGCGGGAGTTGCCGCCATTCAAGTTGAGTGTGATGATACTGAAAAACTTCCTGTAACGACAGAAGTAAGGCTGTGCAATTCAGCCATCTTGCAAAATCCCTTGGCACACATGAAGGGACTCAGTGTACAGGGAGCTTGTGACTTGGTTCAGTTACTCCAAGAATTTCCGACCTTGTTTGAGGATACAGTGGTCCCTTGGTTTTCGATTTTAATCCGTTCCAGATGGATCAGCTAAAACCAAAATCGGCGAAAACCAAAACTATTTTCCCCATAAGAAATAATGGAAATTCAATTAATCCGTTCCAGAAACCCAAAAGTTTGGGAAAAAAAAATTTTGGGGGGCCTTAAAGATAGATTTACGTGCACAAATGAATGAACTCTATGTGGCACTTACCTTTATTGATGACTGATGTTGCTGGATGGAAGAGAGGGAGGAGGGGAGATGGAAAAGAGGCTATTGTTTGGAAGGGGAATCCCCTTCCATAAGGAATTTAGGTACCAAGTCCTTATCCAGGGTCACTTCCCTGCATGCCTGCTACACTCCCTCCCTGCCTGCTACACACTCTCCCTGTCTTCTACACTCCCTGCTTTCCTGCTACACTCCCTGCTTTTCTGCTATACTCCCTGCATACCTGCTACACTCCTTGCATACCTGCTACACTCCCTGCATACCTGCTACACTCCCTGCATACCTGCTACACTCCCTGCATACCTGCTACACTCCTTGCATACCTGCTACACTCCCTGCATACCTGCTACACTCCCTGCATACCTGCTACACTCCCTGCATACCTGTTACACTCCTTGCATACCTGCTACACTCCCTGCTACACTCCCTGTATACCTGCTACACTCCCTGTATACCTGCTACACTCCCTCCCTGCCTGCTACACTCTATCCCTGCCTGCTACACTCCCTGCTTTCCTGCTACACGCCCTGTTTTTCTGCTACACTCCCTGCATACCTGCTACACTCCCTGGATACCTGCTACACTCCTTGCATACCTGTTACACTCCCTGCATACCTGTTACACTCCCTGCATACCTGCTACACTCCCTGCATACCTGCTACACTCCTTGCATATCTGCTACACTCCCTGCATACCTGCTACACTCCCTGCATACCTGCTACACTCCCTGCATGCATGCTACACTCCCTGCATACCTGCTACACTCCTTGCATACCTGCTACACTCCCTGCATGCATGCTACACTCCCTGCATACCTGCTACACTCCTTGCATACCTGTTACAATCCCTGCATGCATGCTACACTCCCTGCATACCTGCTACACTCCTTGCATACCTGCTACACTCCTTGCATACCTGCTACACTCCCTGCATGCATGCTACACTCCCTGCATGCATGCTACACTCCCTGCATGTCTGCTACACTCTTAAATTCCATCGTGTTTCTCACTTTCTTTACCAAAGGACTGGCACTAGGAGCTTTCTTTGGGCCCATGGTAGCTTATTTAGTAGTCACACACAATAATCAAGGGCCAAAAAACAATGAATTGTTAATATGTAAATGTTTTGTATGAACTCCTGGGATGATGTTCACTCAAGCATAAACAATGCTACACTGCGTGACAATGTGCGTGGGTGGCGGTCTAGCGGGCTTTGTATGTGCGCGGCACTGGTGGACAGGTTCTGTACCATCGGCGAAAACTAAGACAATCGGTGAAAACTGAGACAATTTTTCCACGAAAAAAGTCAGCGAAAACCAAAATCGGCGAAAACTGGGACAATCAAAAACCAAGGGATGACTGTATTCCTAAACTAAGTCAATTGCCCCCCCATGATGTGGATGTCGGGGAGGCTGTTCCAATAAAGCAAGCTCCTTACTGTATGAACCCAACAAAACAACGTCACATGGAGGAAGAAGTGAAATTCCTCATTGAAAACCAGTTTATAGTGCCTAGCGAGAGTCAGTGGGCATCTCCATGCCTGATGGTTCCCAAACTTGATGGATCCATGCGCATGTGCAATGACTATCGCAGAGTATATGAAGTAACGAAGGCTGACTGCTACCCTTTGCCACGCATGGATGATGTGATTGATGCAGTGGGAGGGGCAAAGTTTGTGAGTAAACTGGACTTACTTAAAGGTTATTATCAGATACCCTCACACAGCGGGCAAAGGAAATTTCAGCCTTTGTCACTCCAGATGGTTTATTTCAATACAGTGGACCCCCGCCTAACGAACACCCCGGAAATCATACAATTATGTAAGTATAATATTGAAAGTGCTTGTGGAAGTGTATTTTTGGGGGTCTGAAATACACTAACCTACGTGACATTATTTCTTAAGGAAGTAAATTCGTTCGGTAATGGCACTTGAACAGGTTTCTGGAATGAATTTTGTTTGTTAGGCAGGGGTCCACTGTATAATGTACTCCCCTTCGGGCTAAAAAATGCTCCTGCCACCTTCCAACGTCATATAAATACTGTAATAAGGGGGTTGGATGGTGTACGGGCCTATTTAGATGATATAGTAGTGTTCAGTAGTCAGTGGGGATACTCACTTGGTATGATTACGGAAGTTGTTTGAATGTCTAGCTCAAGCCAAATTAACCATTAATCTGAGTAAAAGTGAGTTTGGCCAAGCAAGTGTACAATTCTTAGGATATGTAGTTGGTCAGGGCAAAGTGGCCCCAATTAATGCAAAAGTGGAGGCCATTGTAAATTTCCCTAGGCCACAAAATCGGAAAGCAGTGATGAGGTTCCTGGGCATGGTGGCTATTACAGACGCTTCTGTCCCAGGTAACGTCACCACTGACAACTTTGACCAGTCCCAAAGTTCAGTTCAACTGGGACAAGAAGTGTGACAGGGCTTTTGAAAATGTGAAATTGTTATTAGGAAATGCTCATATTTTGAAAAGTCCTGAGTTTGAATGCCCCTTCTCCCTACAAGTGGATGCTAGTGATGTAGGGGTAGGTGCAGTGTTGTTGCAGGGTGATGAGAGATATAGCCTTCAGCCAGTCTGCTACCACTCAGCCAAATTAAAAAAGCACCAACGTGGTTATGCAACCATGGAGAAGGAAGCTTTAGCCTTGGTGTTGGCCATACAAAAATTTGAGGTTTCCCCACATCCTGTAGTAGTGTATAGTGACCATAATCCTCTGAGGTTTTTGCAGAGAATGAGAAATCACAACCAAAGACTCTTAAGATGGAACTTTGTTCCTACAGCCTTTTAATTTGGAAGTTAAATATATAAAAGGCTTAGAGAATGTGGTTGCTGATGCTCTCTCTAGATGTTTCATGTAGATACATGGTGCATGCTTTGTACATAGTGTTTGTCTTGTGTTGACCTTGTTGTTTTTGCAGTGGTGAACTCTTGGCGGGCCTGAGTGCTCCCTACCAGCATCCAACTGTGAAGGAGATGAGTCGGAGCCAAAAGGTGAAGAGGGTCAGGGTACACATGTTTGTGAGTTGAGGCAGAGGTTAACAACCTTCAGTCACGTGAGAAGTCCAGGAAGGTATGTGGTATATTTGTGTCTTGGTGTGCTCTAAGTACGAAATGGTCCAACGGATTTGCCTTTGTGGTCTCGTGGACTTTTCCATGTTCTGTGTCAGTCCCCTCTTTATAAGGTTGGAGGATCTGTGTGGAGTGAAGTCCTCGGAAGGTGGGCTTTAGGGGCCTGACCACTTTAAGGATCTTGAGTGTTGACTGGTAAGTCTCACTGTTTGGTTCGGCCACTACGTGAGAGACACCTTGACATGTTTTTGTGAAATTTCTGCCTGGTGTATACCTGACTGCTCTGGGTTTGGCTCTACTCTCATCTCCTGATCAGGAAGATGCCATCCTGGAGTACCAGTTGCCTGCTGGATTACCGCAGCGGAGGCACAGGACTGTCAGTGCTGGCTTTCACAGTGGGCATTTGTTTAGTCCTTGCATTGTAAAAATGTGCTATGTTTAGAAACCACTAAAGTAGTTAATGGTTACACCATTCAGTATGTGGATATGGTATAATCTGGAAAGGTTCAGTGGAGCCATGAAAATTTGTGGATTGCTATATAGTATGTCACTTTGTTGTAAATAACAGTAAAATGAAGAGTAATTATTGTGCTGGGTAATATGTAAAACTTCTAGTAGTCTTGCTACCACCTTCAGGCTAATGTACTATTTTTTTTTACTAGCAGTATCCTGAGGGACACGGCTAGCTTTTGTGAGACTTCATCTGGGGTGTTATGGGGCTATAGGACACAACATGTATTGATGTACAGTGGTCCCTCGGTTTTCGCCAAAAATTCGTTCCAGAATGCTGCTCAAGTGCCATTACCGAACGAATTTACTTCCTTAAGAAATAATGTCACGTAGGTTAGTCTATTTCAGACCCCCAAAAATACACTTGCAACAGCACTTACGAAAATACACTTACATGAATGTTCGAGTTTGGAGATGCACGAAAACTGAGGGACCACTGTATTTAAATAACAATTACAGTCTCTCCTCACTTAGCGACGTACTCGTTTACGGACGCCTCGGACTTACAACGGGCTCTCTGACCAGTATTTGTACTTAAATAATATATATTAGACCTGATTTCCTCAATTTTATTTATTACAATATACAGTACACTGCTGTATAAAAATTTAAGAACATATGAACATAAGAAAGGAGGAACACTGCAGCAGGCCTGTTGGCCCATACTAGGCAGGTCCTTCCACAATCAACCCACTAATAGAATATTTGCCCAACTCAATTTTCAATGCTACCCAAGCAATAAGCTTTGATAATTCTATTTATTAATGTGCAAGTCCCACTCACATGCAACCCCTCTCACTCATAAGAACATAAGAAAGGAGGAACACTGGAATAGGTCTGTTGGCCCATACTAGGCAGGTCCTTCACAATCCATCCCACTAACAGAATATTTGCCCAACTCAATTTTCAATGCTACCCAAGCAATAAGCTTTGATAATTCTATTTATGCATGTGCAAGTCCCACTCACATGCAACCCCTCTCACTCATAAGTTCTAGGAGAACTAGTAATAGGCAGAATAAGGTGGATAGTGGAAAGCTAGTGACACTAGATGACAAGGACAGTAATAGGTATAGTGGAAAAACAAAAATGAGCAGGAAGGGTAAAGAGAAAGGAGGGTCTTTAAATATATATTACACCAATAGTCGTAGTGCTAGGAATAAGATGGACGAGTTGAGATTAGTTGCAAGTACGGGTAATATTGATGTTTTTGCAATAACTGAGACATGGTTTAATATGAAAAATCGGGACTTGCCTGCGAATGTCACATTCAGGGTTTTAAATTGTTCCAAGTAGACAGAAGTATCGGGAAGGGGGGTGGGGTGGCACTCTATGTCCGTGATCATTTAAATTGTTGCATAAAAACGGGTATAAAGTCTGAATTAACACATACAGAGTCTGTCTGGATAGAATATTTACACCACACGCTGCCCTTATGATATCCAATATATCTAGTTTTTCTTTAAATCAAATCGTTTGATACCCTCATCACCTTACTCTTATCTATGTTCACTTTCAACTTTCTATCTTTACTCACCCTCCCAAACTCTTCCATTAACCTTTGCAACTTTTCTTTAGAATCCCCCAAAAGCACAGTATCATCAATAAAAAGTAACTGTGTCAACTCCCGTTCTGTATTTGATTCCCCATAATTTAATCCCACCCCCTCTCCCTAACACCCTAGCATTTACTTCTTTTACAACCCCATCTGTAAATATGTTAAACAACCATGGTGACATTACACATCCCTGTCTAAGACCTACTTTTACTGGGAAGTAATCTCCCTCTCTCTCCTACACACCCTAACCTGAGCCTCACTATCCTCAAAAAACTCTTTACAGCAATTAGTAACTTACTACCTATTCTATACACTTGCAACATCTGCCATATTGCTCCCCTATCCACTCAATCATATGCCTTCTCTAAATCCATAAAAGCAATGAAAACTTCCCTACTTTTATCTAAGCATTGCTCACATATATGCTTCAATGTAAACACTTGATCTACACATCCCCTTATAACATGTAAGCCTTATAACACGTAAGCCTTATGATTAGTTGCCCAAAATGCATTGAATAGTAAGGGGCTTTCTTTCTATTATACTAATACATTTAAACTACATTATTTGTATGGTTTAAATAAATAAATATCATAAACATTAACCACATAAATGACGAAGGTAAAAAGTGGGGGTGGTATATTAACCCTTTGACTGTTTCGGTCGTATATATACGTCTTACGAACCAATGTTTCTGACGTATTAATACGCATAAATTCTAGCGGCCTCAAATCAAGTGGGAGAAAGCTGGTAGGCCCACATGTGAGAGAATGGATCTCCATGGTCAGTGTGCGCAGTATAAAAAAAATCGGGGAGCCAGTGGTGCATTGTGGGAAAGCCATTTCATTAGTCCATGTTCAGCATGCCTAGCGGTAAAGAAATATCTGACTCCCCGGTGAATCTGGGACGCTTCTCTTCCCCAGTGATAGCTCTAACACAGATGGAAGTGTCCCTGAAAGCAATGCACAGGATACCACAAGGAAGGAAGGAAGAAAGAAAGAAAGTAAGGAAGGAAGGGAGAGATGAGAGGAAGGAAGGCCCGAAAATTTGGAATTCATTACCTGTGATTGCCAAAGAAATCCTGCCTGTACCTCAATTTAAAATGATGCTAAAAAACCACCTTCTCACCCAAACCTTCTCATCCAACAAAGTTGATTAATCACTTAAATGTAAAAACCTGTTATAAATAATGCACACTGAGCTAACTGTTTCTATAACATTAACAAATTAAATAATTCACTCTCTTGTACTCTGTGTAAGATATGATGTAGGGCGTAATGACAGTAGTTTGTTGGACTATGTATTGGTAGATAAAAGACTGTTGAGTAGACTTCAGGATGTACATGTTTATAGAGGGGCCACAGATATATCAGATCACTTTTTAGTTATAGCTACAGTGGGAGTAAAAGGTAGATGGGATACAAGGAAAATAGAATCAGTAAGTAAGAGAGGTGAAGGTTTATAAACTAAAAGAGGAGGCAGTTAGGGTAAGATATAAACAACTATTGGAGGATAGATGGGCTAGTGAGAGTGTAGGCAATGGGGTCGAAAATGTATGGGGTAGATTTAAAAATGTAGTGTTAGAGTGTTCAGCAGAAGTTTGTGGTTACAGGCGAGTGGGTGCGGGAGGAAGAGGAGCGATTGGTGGAATGATGATTAAAGAGAGTAGTAAGGGAGAAAAAGTTAGCATTTGAGAGGTTTTTACAAAGTAGAAGTGATGCAAGGAGGGAAGAGTATATGGAGAGAAAAAGAGAGGTTAAAAGAGTGGTGAAGCAATGTAAAAAGAGAGCAGATGAGAGAGTGGGTGAGATGTTATCAGCAAATTTTGTTGAAAATAAGAAAAAGTTTTGGAATGAGATTAATAAGTTGAGGAAGCCTAGAGAACAAATGGATTTGACAGTTAAAAATAGGAGAGGAGAGTTATTAAATGGAGAGTTAGAGGTATCGGGAAGAAGGAGAGAATATTTTGAGGAGTTGTTAAATGTTGATGAAGACAGGGAAGCTGTGATTTCGTGTGTAGGGCAAGGAGGAATAACATCTTGTAGGAGTGTGGAAGAGCCAGTTGTGGGTGTAGGGGAAGTTCATGAGGCAGTGGGTAGAATGAAAGGGGGTAAGGCAGCTGGGATTGATGGGATAAAGATAGAAATGTTAAAAGCAGGTGGGGATATAGTTTTGGAGTGGTTGGTGCTATTATTTAATAAATGTATGGAAGAGGGTAAGGTACCTAGGGATTGGCAGAGAGCGTGTATTGTTCCTTTGTATAAAGGCAAAGGGGACAAAAGAGAGTGCAAAAATTATAGGGGAATAAGTCTGTTGAGTGTACCTGGTAAAGTGTATGGTAGAGTTATTATTGAAAGAATTAAGAGTAAGACAGAAAGCAGGATAGCAGATGAACAAGGGGGCTTTAGGAAAGGTAGGGGGTGTGTAGACCAAGTGTTTACAGTGAAACATATAGGTGAACAGTATTTGGATAAGGGTAAAGATGTTTTTGTGGCATTTATGGATTTGGAAAAGGCGTATGATAGGGTAGATAGGGGGGCAATGTGGCAGATGTTGCAGGTGTATGGAATAGGAGGAAGGTTACTGAAAGCAGTGAAGAGTTTTTATGAGGATAGTGAGGCTCAGGTTAGAGTGTGTAGGAGGGAAGGGGACTATTTCCCAGTAAAAGTGGGCCTTAGACAAGGATGTGTGATGTCACCGTGGTTGTTCAATATATTTATAGATGGGGTTGTAAGAGAAGTGAATGCGAGGGATCTTGGCAAGAGGTGTTGGGCTAAAAGATAAAGAAGCAAATACAAAGTGGGAGTTGTCACAGTTGCTTTTTGCTGATGACACTGTGCTTTTGGGAGATTCTGAAGAGAAGTTGCAGAGGTTGGTGGATGAATTTTGTAGGGTGTGTAAAAGAAGAAAATTGAAAGTGAATATAGGAAAGAGTAAGGTGATGAGGATAACAAAAAGAATAGGTGACGAAAGATTGGATATCAGATTGGAGGGAGAGAGTATGGAGGAGGTGAATGTATTCAGATATTTGGGAGTGGACATGTCGGCGGATGGGTCTATGAAGGATGAGGTGAATCATAGAATTGATGAGGGGAAAAGGGTGAGTGGAGCACTTCGGAGTCTGTGGAGACAAAGAACCTTGTCCATGGAAGTAAAGAGGGGAATGTATGAGAGTATAGTTATACCAACACTCTTATATGGGTGTGAAGCATGGGTGATGAATGTTGCAACGAGGAGAAGGCTGGAGGCAGTGGAGATGTCATACCTGAGGTCAATGTGTGGTGTGAATATAATGCAAAGAATTCGGAGTTTGGAAATTAGGAGGAGGTGCGGGATTACCAAAACGATTGTTCAGAGAGCTGAGGAGGGGTTGTTGAGGTGGTTTGGACATGTAGAGAGAATGGAACGAGACAGAGTGACTTCGAGAGTGTATAAATCTGTAGTGGAGGGAAGGCGGGGTAGGGGTCGGCCTAGGAAAGGTTGGAGGGAGGGGGTAAAGGAACTTTTGTGTGCGAGGGGCTTGGACTTCCAGCAAGCATGTGTGAGCGTATTTGATAGGAGTGAATGGAGGCATATGGTTTTTAATAGAAAATCCTAGTTTTCCTGTAGAAAAGCCGAGTTCTCATTAGAAAATCCTAGTTTTCCTGTAGAAAAGCCGAGTTCTCTGTAGAAAATCCTAGTTCTCTGTAGAAAATCCTATGATGAATAAGACACATTTGCAACACCTGGGCTTCCTCTCATTGATGAATAAGACACATGTGAAACACCTGGCTTCCTCTCATTGATGAATAAGTCACATTTTCAACACCTGGGCTTCCTCTCATTGATGAAAATGCCTTGAATCGTCAAAAAATGCAATAAAATCAAGTTTTATAGCATTTTTGAATATTTATTTCAATTGCAGTAGAAATTCTATTTAAAAGTGTGAAAATCTAAGTATTTTAGCTAAAAAATGAGTTTTGCCAGAAAAGCACTCAAACCGCTCTAAATCGTCGAAAAATGCAATAAAATACCGTTGTGTTCAGCTTGTTTTTAATTGTGTAGTTAGTTGGAGAAGGTAAATCCTAGCCTAACTTTATATAACTGTTGAAATTAGTGTGCAACTATAGCCTAAATCTAGCTTTGCAAATACTTGACGTGCTGTTGGAGTGTGAGCAAAGTAACATTTATGAAGGGATTCAGGGAAACCGGCAGGCCGGACTTGAGTTCTGGAGATGGGAAGTACAGTGCCGGCACTCTGAAGGAGGGGTGTTAATGTTGCAGTTTTATAACTGTAGTGTAAAGCACCCCTCTGGCAAGACAGTGATGGAGTGAATGATGATGAAAGTTTTTCTTTTTCGGGCCACCCTGCCTTGGTGGGAATCGGCCGATGTGTTAATAAAAAAAAAAAATAAACTGTAATTGCAATACAACTAATTGTTTTAATTTTTTTTATCTCATTCAATTAATTGCATTGCTGCAATTAATAAATTATTATGTTCAACTTATATTCAAATTTTACAACTTAGATACACAACTATACTTATTTTGTAAATTATCAACCATAATTTTTTACCATGTACAGTGGTACCCCGACTTACGATATTTTTTCATTCCAGAATGCTGTTCAAGTGCCATTACCAAACGAATTTATCTCCATAAGAAATGATGTAAAATAGACTAGTCCTTTTAGACCCCCAAAATTACACTTACAAAAGCATTTAAAAAAATCAACTTACATAAAAGGGTGTGTTTGGGGACCATCGTAAGTCGGGGTACCACTGTATTCTACTGTTAATTAATCTTAAGAATGCCCACAATGCTCAGCATATTAGGGGCTTTTGGCATGTACACCTCATTTATACCTAACTATGCAGTTCAACATTGTATCATGTCTAAATAAATTATTATTATTATTATTATAAAGAAGAGATGAAAGGAAGGACGAAAAGAAGCGATGAGAGGATGGAAGGAAAGAAGTGATGAGAGGAAGAAAGGAAAGAAGAAGGAAGGAGGAAACGAAGGAAGGAAGGAAATAAGAAAGGAAGGAAGAGATGAGAGGAAGGAACAAAAGAAGAAAGGAAGGAAGAAAAAAGGAAGGAATGAAGGAAGAAAGGAAGGCAGGAAGGAAGAAAGGAAGACAGGAAGGAAGAGATGAGAGGAAGGAAGGAAGGAAATAAGTAAGAAAGGAAGGAAGAAAGGAGGGAAGGAAATAAGTAAGAAAGGAAGGAATGAAGGAAGAAAGGAAGCTAGGAAGGAAAGGAAGGAGGTTGTGGGGAAGAAGACATGCAACCCGTTTTGTGTTGACAGGTTGACAGACAGTGAGGGTGGTGAGTAATGGTATAATATGTCATTTTGACAGCTGCCTTACCTTGACTCAGCAAATTTAGATGTCCACACACACACACATGGTGGCTAGCGCTCTTGCTTCTCGCACGGAGGGCCCGGGTTCAATTCCCGGCGGGGCCGAAACATTTCGAAGTGTTTCGTTACACACACACACACACACACACACACACACACATACATACAACAGGCCTAGTGTCTAATCGACATGTGCCTAGGACAAAATGGTAACTAACAGTGAACTTCAAGCTTCCCAGTGCTAAGGGAAGTTGATGGAAATGGGAAGTACAATGCCTGCACTTTAAAGGAGGGGTCTGGGATAGTGACAGCTGGGAGGGACTATTCTCAGCTGTCTTATCTGAGCTCCTCTGCAAAGACAGTGATTATGTATGAGTGTGGTGAAAGTGTTGAATGATGATGAAAGTATTATCTTTTTGGGGATTTTCTTTCTTTTTGGGTCACCCTGCCTCGGTGGGAGACGGCCGACTTGTTGAAAAAAAAAATATTATAGAACAATAATAATAAACAATTTTTTGTATTGTTAGTTTGTGTAAACAAGTTTTGTAAACAATATAACGATAATAATGTTTGTGCAGTTATTGTGTTGAATACAATGAGTGTACATATGTACACTGCACCTTACTTTGGTCTCAGAGGCCACATAAGTTACTTGGAAAAAAAAATATTGGAAAATACAAGAAACCTTCAAATGGGAGTAAATGTAAGTGTACCGGTGAGCGGCATTCGCCACTGTTGCCATACGCGGCTCATTTTCTGCCAACTTTATGCCTCTATATCTCGGTTAATACTGATTACAAATTTTTTTTCTTAGGCTTTAAACAATCAGCAAAATAATCTTAACATTTCGGTAAGAAAAAATAGGTTTTTTTTTTTAATATTTCCTGACAGAATGACAGTTTCAGAAAGGGGCCTCCAACAGTCAAAGGGTTAAGGCATCTGTGGAGACAAAGAGCTTTATCCATCTAGACAAAAAGGGGAATGTATCACAGTCTAGTGATACTAACAACATTGTAGGTGTAAAGCATGGGTTTTGAATGTTGAAGTTAGGACATGGCCAGAGACAGCAGAGATGTCATGTTTGAGGGCAATGTGCTGCGAGATATTATGCGGAGAATTCAAAGTTTGAAATTAGAAGTGGAATTATCAAAAGTATTATTCAGAGGGCTGAGGAGGGGTTGTTAAAGTGGTATGGACATTTAGAAAGGGTGGAGAAAAATAGTATGATTATGAGGACATATAAATCTGGGGTGGAGGGAAGGGGTAAGGGTCATCCTAGGAAAGGTTGGAGAGAGGCAGTATAGGAGGTTTTCAGTGCTAAGGGTTTGGACATCCAACAGGTTTGTATGAGTGTGTTAGATAGGAGTGAAGGCAAGTGGTTTTTATGATTGGATGTGCTGATCGAGTGTAAGCAAGTTAAAATTTATGAAGGGATTCAGGGAAACTAGTTAGCCAGATTTAAGTCCTGGAGATGGTGAGTACAGTGAAGGAAGGTTGGGGATGTTGAAGTTTGGAGGGTTATCTGAAATGTGATTGAATGAGTGACATTGACAGTATTTTCATATTTGTCAGATTACCCTACCTTGGTGGGAAACAGGTGAGGTGTTAAAAAATCTATTAAATCCTCCCTTGTCAAGCATCCTTCTCTTTTCATGTGCCAGGAAAGCATAAACCTGACCTTTTCTCTTATTCTGATCCATGCTGGACAAGAAAACTGCAGCAGTTGCTTAACTTACCAGTAAACAGAATCTCTGAGACCCATCATTTTCATACTTTCTTTAATTTTTTTCTCCTTCTCTTCCACTACTAGATTCATCAAATAAACGATGAACTGGGCCCAAGCAAACACCATGTAAAGTGGAACAATATTACGCAGAACAAATCCTCCATTTGATTCATATCTGTCCTTGGGGAAGTTTTCCAAAACCACATTCGGAATTTCTATCGTTTTATTAGTCTTCATCTGAAATAAAATAAAAATTTATAAATGATAGAGAGATGTTTGAATTTTTAGTTTATATACTATCACGCTGTTTAACAATCTATATAAGTTATTTTTATGAGCAAATACCAAAATAGGGAATTTTACAACTTAACACGTTCATAGGCTTTACAATAGATATTATAGAATGAGAGATATGAAGATATATTTTTCATTCTGTTATATTTTGACTTCAATCCTTCAATAATGTCTAAACAAAATTGCACTATGTGAGGTTGTGGTATAAGAGTTTTTATGTGGATAGTGAGGTTGAAGTTAGGGCATGGAGGAGACAGGTAAATTATTTTCCAGTATACGCTGGCCTTACACAAGAATGTGTGATGTCAACATGGTTGCTTACAGTGACGGCTCATGTATAGGCACTGCGGACCTGCAGCACCCCCTATTTTCACTCGATATTATCAATAACATTCAATATAATGAGTCTTTTTTTTCTTTAATTCTTTCTTTACGCACAACAGAACAATCAAACTAACAAAACCAGATGAACCCCTACTCCCACCTATTGAAACAGCAAACAAACTCAATGATTTCCTCTCCACCATAGGTAAAAAGCTGGCAAGCAAAATCCCACGTTCTAATACTCCACCTAACGACTATCTCACTGGCACCTATCCGAACACACTATTCCTAGCCCCAACCAACCCAATAGAAGTTTCACTTATAATCAACACATTAAAAAACAAAGCAGGTGACCTAAATAACTTACCACCTTATATATACAAAAAAGCCTCCCATGTTCTCTCACCAATTATTGCAACACTTTTTAACAAATCCATTGAATCCTCTACCTTCCCATCAATACTCAAAATAGTGAGGGTCACCCCAATACATAAGGGAGGAGATCAAGCAGACCTGAATAACTACAGGCCGATATCTAACTTACCCCTTCTCTCCAAAATCTTTGAAAAATTAATTCATAGACAAATATATTCCTACCTCACCTCCAACAACGTACTCAACCACTGTCAATTTGGATTCAGGCCTAATAAAAATACAAATGATGCCATTATACACATGTTAGAAATAATTTACACCGCCCTTGAGAAAAAAGAAATCCCAGTGGGAATCTTCATTGATTTACGTAAAGCTTTTAATACAGTTGACCATGATCTGTTACACTTAAAATTATCGCACTATCATATACGAGAACACTCCTTAAACTACCTAAAATCATACCTTAGCAACAGAAACCAATATGTGTACACAAATGGAGCTAGCTCCACCGCACAAACTATTACCGTAGGTGTCCCACAGGGAAGTGTTCTTGGCCCACTACTCTTTCTCATTTACATTAACGACCTACCAAATGCATCTTAACTACTCAAACCCATACTTTTTGCAGATGACACTACATACGTTATCTCTCACCCAAGCCCAGACACACTAGCCAACACTGCAAATACTGAATTGCAGAAAATATCTACCTGGATGATGACCAACAAACTTACTCTCAATATTGATAAAACCTATTTTATCCAGTTTGGGAACAGAGCTGCAAACGCACCACTTAACATAATGATAAACGGGTCCCCTATCGCAAAACTCACAAGAGGGAAAATTCTTAGGAATACATCTTGACAGTGGCCTCAAATTTCAGACACACATACAACAAATCTCCAAGAAAGTCTCAAAGACCGTGGGAATACTATCCAAGATACGGTACTATGTTCCACAACCAGCTCTCCTTACCCTATATCACTCACTCATTTACCCCTACCTCACCTATGGAATCTGTGCATGGGGCTCTACATCAATAACTCATCTCAGACCACTAATAACACAACAAAAGGCAGAAGTTAGAATGATAATAAATTCTCACTCCAGGCAACATACTCCACCAATATTCAAAAACCTAAACTTACTCACCATACAAGACATCCATACTTTTTACTGTGCCTATTACATACATAGAACACTCTATGCAGATATTAACCCACCACTCAAACTTCTCCTTACTAATTTTAACAGGACACATGACCATAACACTAGACACAGATCACTCCTCGATGTTCCCCGTGTCCACCTAACACTATGTAAAAGGCACGAAAATTTGGAATTCATTACCTGTCATTGCCAAAGAAACCCTACCTGTACCCCAATTCAAAACGATGCTAAAAAACCACCTTCTCACCCAAAGCTAATTGCTACATATCAACCATTCCCAGCAAAGTAGAATAATCACTTAACGTAAAACCTGACTTTAAAGTCAATGTAATGTATGAATGAACGAATGAATGAATGTAAAACCTGTTATGAATAATACTTACTTAGCTAATTATTCCCACAACACTTACATTATAATGACCACGTAAACTAACTGCAATGCAATTAATTGTTTTAAATTGTTATCTCACTCAATTAGTTGCATTGCTGCAATAAATTGCTACAATTAATTGATATGTTCAACTTATATTCAAACTTTAAAACTTAGATATGCAACTTTACTTATTTTATAAATTATCAACCATAACTTTTTATTATTTTATTATTATTATTGCTTTAATTTGTTTAATCTGATTTAATTAATTTTATAATGAAGACAAAAGTACAAAACTATGTTCAAATTTCATAGCTTAAATACTCACCTTTACTCATTGTATACTATCTACAAAAATTCTTACAATTTAGTTTTAAGTTAATTTTAAGTCTGCCCAAAATGCCCTGCATACTAGGGGCTTTTGGCATGTACACCTCATGTAATCTCAATAACCAAATGTAATTCTTTGTATCATGTCCAAATAAAAATTATTATTATTATTATTATTATTTATACTTGTACATTATATAATCCTTAAGCTTAATGTCAATAGCCATCCCTAGTACATGAAAAAATTACAAAAATCCTTATATGGAACTGTGTGCTTCACAGTTCCAGTGACTCGGTGTTTGGCTGTTGTGAGCATGCATACATGTCCAAGATAAGACACTGCACGCTAGGTAGAGAGAGCACTGTCGCTGACGCAGTGCCGACCCTGTTGTGCAAGTGTAAGGTAGTGTTTCTTTTTGACTCAGCGACGTGTGTTGTGCTTAAAAACCATGTACCATATTCTTGAATGTGATAAAGTGTAAAATTAGATGATTATCATGCTTCAAGCTATTTTATTTAATTCATAGTTTTTTTTCGGTTCTTTTATTTTACAGAAAATTTAAATAATTTAATCATGGCCTCCTTGCATCTCCAAGAAATAAGCTCTGTGACTGTAAGTTAACTTCAACAGCTTAAGGTTTCACAGTTGTCTCTTCATGAGACAACTGGGGACCATCAGCCCCGCTCATCTTAAGCATTCAGGCGACCTTCTCAACCGCATCCGAAACTTCTCCATCCGAAACAAGAAACTAAGCAGTTTGGATGTGACTTCCCTCTTTACTAAAGTACCTACCACACAAGCCATCGATGTTCTACGATGTAAAGTCAATCAGGACCTTAATCTTCCACTACCTCCCGGAGATTTTGTTGACCTGATTGAACTCTGCATTAATTTCAACTGTTTTTCTTTCAATAACAGGGTCTACAAACAAACCTACGGCATGGGAATGGGGTCCCCCATCAGTGCCGTCTTAGCCAACTTGTACATGGAACACCTAGAGGCTGAACACTTCGCCAACATCATCCCCTCAATGGTCACTTGGTTACGTTACGTGGATGACCTCCTTGTAATAACTCCCAAATGTTTTGATGTACGGAATCTTCAGGCCAGTTGAACCAGCGATCCAGTTTATACTAGAAGAAGAGTCCAATGAAAAGCTACCTCTTTTAGATGTCCACATTCACAAAGTAGATAATAATCTAAGATTTCAAGTTTACCGGAAACCTACTAATAAAAATGATCTCACATACTTCTATTCCAGTCAAGATACTAAGACCAAAAGAGGCATCATCATCGGATTCTTCCTAAGAGCTTACCGAATTTGTAGTCCTGAGTTTCTTGACGAGGAATGTACATACATTCACCAAACCTTCACTGATTTACATTTTCCTTCCTTTTTCATCAAAGATTGCAAGAAAAGAGCTCTTCAGATCATTAATTCTCCATGCACCAACACCACTCCTAACAAAGTTATAATTCTTCCCAACAGCATTGTTGCATTGAACGTTTTCAAAGTACTAGCACAAGCAAACACTAGTCGCAATCGCATCCAGCACTTCAATAAAGAATCTAACCAGGACAAAATCCAAGCACCATGAACCAGTCAATGCAGGGGTTTACACTATACCCTGTGGAGGCTGTGACAGGATTTATGTACGTAGGTGAAACAGCAAGGAACCTCGAAACACGCCTCAATGAAAACATTAATGTATGTAGGAATGATAACTTGAACAACGCCTGTGTACAACACCGAAATTCCGCCAATCATCTCATGAAATTCAGGGATGCCCGATTAGTGATCAAAGAACCTAATTTCTGCAGATGCAAGTGCCTTGAATCAGCATTAATAGCATTTTCTAACACAAACAAAACAAAGGCAGCTTCATCATCTCTGAGGTCTAAGCAAGAATCCTCCTGAAAACAGTAAACCCTGCCATCACATAGTCTCTGCTGCCTATACTACACAAGCTCATTACAGAGGAGAAACACTGAAACAGACCTTTTCATATCCTACCGCCAAAATTTGTCTAACCTATTTTTATGTTACCCAAGTACAGTAGACCCCCAAGTAACGATCTGTCCGAATAACGATTTTTTCGTGTAACGATTGCTTTTTACGGTCAATATTTTTCTCATGTAGCGATTTTTATTTGTGTAGCGATCTGTACCAGACCTGTCCGCCTGCTTGCGTGCTTCACCGCGCAAGACGCCAGTCTAGCATTGTTTACACACGAGTGAACAATACCCTGCGCGCTCTTTCAAACATTTCACAATAAATTTACTCTGTTTATTGCTGGTTTAGTGATTGTCACTGTGAAATAAGTCACCATGGGTCCAAAGAAGCTTCCTAGTGGCACCCCAGTGGTAGCATTCATGCAGGGAGTGTAGCATTCATGCAGGGAGTGTAGCATTCATGCAGGGAGTGTAGCATTCATGCAGGGAGTGTAGCATTCATGCAGGGAGTGTAGCAGGCATGCAGGGAGTGTAGCAGGCATGCAGGGAGTGTAGCAGGCATGCAGGGAGTGTAGCAGGCATGCAGGGAGTGTAGCAGGCATGCAGGGAGTGTAGCAGGCATGCAGGGAGTGTAGCAGGCATGCAGGGAGTGTAGCAGGCATGCAGGGAGTGTAGCAGGGATGCAGGGAAACAGGTGCCAGAAACAGAGGACTGTGGACAGTTATTTTCTGCGACAGGGTTCTAGTGACTCTCAAGCTGGTCCTAGTGGGATTAAAAGACAAAGAAGGGAAATAACCCCAGAGAGGGACTTGTTACCTGAAGTCCTTTTGGTGGGGGATTCCCCTTCCAAACACTAACCCCTCCTTCCCCTCTCTTCCTCCCTATCTTCCAGATGCCAGCAAGTCTCTTCAATAAAGGTAAGTAAATGTTATTTTAAATGCTTAATTATATTACATATTACATATAGTACTACTTTATATATACTATTTATAATTGTTTTGTGAATATTTTTGGATGTCTGGAACGGATTAATTGTATTTACATTATTTCTTATTGGAAATAAGGTTTCGAATAACGATTTTTTCGTGTTGAGGTCTAGCTCCTGGAACGGATTAAGAGCGTTAGTCGAGGGACCACTGTAATAGCTTTTATAACCTTTTATTCATGTGCTTGTTTATTGTTCTACCTTATTGTATTACTACTACAACTAATATTTCTACTACTACTACCACTAGTATTACACCTCACTTTAAGCCTATATATACCCTCTGTGTCCATGTACAGTGAACCCTCGATCATCGGCCGTAATCCGTTCCAGAAGCTCGACCTAACACCGAAATGGCCGATGACCGTATTAATATTTCCCATAAGAATTAATGTAAATACAATTAATTCGTTCCAGACAAAAATATCAACAAAAAAATATTTTTTTAAGATCATTTATAGTTTTACATACACAAAACAATATGAACTAAATAAAATGACTAAAGAAATGGATAAATGAACATTTAAATCACTATTACATACCTTTATTGAAAGCAGGAGGAGAGTATTGTTTGGAGACAGAACAAAATACTCCTTCAATATGATACTAATATCAACTCTATATGGCTTATTTCTCTATCACAATTCATCTAATATGACATTATAAACAATATAAATAACATAGAAACCTCATACACACTCTAGAATGAATAAAATGTCATTACGTATGTGGCTAGTGGTGGCGCCGGCAGGAGTTTGTTTGGAGATAGGACAAGATAGTCCTTCAATATGACACTAATATCAACACTACAGCTTATTTATCTATCACAATTCATCTAATATGACATAATAAACAATATTAATTCTAGGAAATAAAAAGATATCCAAGAACAAAACCATCAAATTAACAAAATCAGATGAACCCCTACTCTCACCAACTGAGACAGCAAACAGACTTAATGTTTTCTTCTCCACCATAGGAAAGAATCTAGCGAGTAAAATCCCAAGCTCGAACACCCATCCATCAGACTACCTCACCAACACCTATCCGAATACACTATTCTTAGCTCCAACCAACCCAACAGAAGTCTCGCTCATCATAAACACCCTTAAAAACAAGGTAGGAGACATAAACAGCTTACCATTTTTAATGTACAAAAAAGCTTCTCAGGTACTGTCACCAATTATTGCAACACTTCAACAAATCCATTGAAGCCTCTACCTTCTCATCAGTTCTCAAAATAGCGAGGGCCATCCCGATCCACAAAGGAGGTGATCAAGCAGACTTGAATAATTATAGACCAATACAGTGGTCCCTCGACTAGCGGTGATTCCGTATAGCGGTGAATTCGTGTAACGAGCGCTTTTTTCGGTAAATATTTCCCTCATGTAGCGGCCATTCCCTCGAGTAGTGGCCCGTACCAGACCTGTCCGCCTGCCCACGCTTGCACGGCAAGGCACGCAGGACGCCAGTCTAGCGTTGTTTACCATTGAGAGAACATTACCCAGCGCGCTCTTTCAAACATTCACAATACTTTTGTTGTGTTTATTGCTGGTTCAGTGATTGTCACTGTGAAATAAGTCACCATGGGTCCAAAGAAGCTTCCTAGTGGCACCCCTGTGGTAAAGAGAGTGAGAAACACCATCGAACTAAAGAAGGAGATAGTTGAAAAATATGAGAGTGGTATACGTGTGAGTGAGCTTGCCAGGATGTACAAGAAAAACACATCTACTATCCCCTATATCCTGGCAAAGAGAAATGAAATCAAGAAAGCTAATGTTGCAAAAGGGGTTGACATGTTAACGAAAAATAGATCGAAAACAGTGGATGAGGTTGAGAAGTTGTTGGGGGTGTGGATCAATGAAAAACAGATAGCGGGTGATAGTATTTTCACAGCAATAATTTGTGAAAAGGCAAGGAAGTTGCATGCAGATCTTGTCAAGACAATGCCTGGAACCAGTGGTGAGGCGAGTGATTTTAAAGCCAGCAAAGGCTGGTTTGAGAGGTTTAAGAAATGTAGTAGCATACACAGTGTTGTGAAACACGGTGAGGCAGCCAGCTGAGACAAACATGCAGCTGAAAAGTTTGTGTAGGAATTCCAGGGGTTCGAAGACACTGAAAAATTTGAACCCCCAACAAGTGTTTAATTGTGATGAAACAGGCCTGCATATATATACATACACACATCTAGGTTTTTCTTCTTTTTTCTTAATAGCTCTTGTTCTTTTTATTTTCTCTATTGTCCATGGGGAAGTGGAAAAGAATCTTTCCTCCGTAAGCCATGCGTGTCGTATGAGGCGACTAAGATGCCGGGAGCAATGGGCTAGTAACCCCTTCTCCTGTACAAATCTACTAAAAACGAGAAGAAGAAAAACTTTATAAAATTGGGTTGTCTGAATGTGCGTGGATGTAGTGCGGATGATAAGAAAGAGATGATTGCCGATGTTATGAATGAAAAGAAGTTGGATGTCCTGGCCTAAGCGAAACAAAGCTGAAGGGGTAGGCGAGTTTCAGTGG
>WNWK01016306.1:0-45268 GCA_009830355.1 Cherax destructor | reverse complement strand
TTATCCACACCATCAACAACTTCTCAACCTCATCCACTGTTTTCGATTTTTTTTTTCGTTAACTTATAAACCCCCTTTTTGCAACTTTATTTCCTGATCTCATTTCTCTTTGCCAGGATAGTGCCGATAGTAGATGCATTTTTCGGGGACACCCTGGCAACCCTCCCCTCGGGAGGGACCCACCTCATATTTTTCTAAAACCCTTTTCAGCCCAAAGGGCCCTCACTCCCCTTTCCCGGGGGTGCCACTAGAAGCTTTTTGGACCCATGGTGACTTATTTAAAAGGAAAATCAAAAAAAACCACTAATAAACACAACAAATTTTTTTGGAATGTTTGATAGACCCGCGCTGGGTAATGTTCTCTCAATGGTAAACAGTGCTTGACTGGCGTCCTGCGAGGGCAGGCGGGGAGCAGGCGGACACCCCCTAATCCCGTTTGGGTTTACATGAGCCCATTTTTCGCCCACGAAAGCGAAAAGTTTTCGTTACACGTTTTTTTTGTTATAGGGGGCCTTTCTTAGTGGGGGGGTCCACTGTACTTGATGTCTTTTTTGGTTTTCTGTATGTAAATCAATATTTATTGAAAAAAAATATTTTTTGTTTATTTTGGGTGTGTGAACGGATTTTGATTTACATTTTTCCTTATGGGGAAAGGGGCCCCAAATTTCGGAAATTTCGCCTTTCATAAGGCTCGGGAATGGATTAATTAGGAAAATTCGAGGGTCCACTGTACTATAGTTTTTTGGTACCTCACTATCATAAAATTCCTGATTACCTAACTTTTCTAATAATGTGAATTAATTAGTACAGTGGACCCCCCGGTTTACGTTATTATTTGCCCAGAATGCTGTTCAAGTACTGTTCCCAAAAACAAATTTTTTTCCCCATAAGGAATAATGTAAATTAGATTAGTCCATTTAGCCCAAAAAAAATACACTTACAAAAGCACTTAAAAAAAATACACAAATATAATTGTTCGAGTTTGAGCTGTACATAAACCGGGGTCCACTTTTATGTTTGGGAATGTAGCACTCCCTAACCTTTTGTCAAAATAGAGTAAGTCTCCAAGACCGTAGGGGAAAACTATCCAAGATACAGTACTATGTTCCACAACCAGCCTCCCTTTCCCTGTATCACTCACTCATTTACCCCCACCTCACCTAAGGAATCTGCACATGGGGGTCAACAACAATAACTCTCTTTAGACCATTAATAACACAACAAAAGGCTGCAGTCAGAATGATAACAAATTTTCCCCCTCCAGACAACATACTCCACCATTATTCAAAAATTTTAAACTTACCCACCATACAAGACATCCATACATTTTTCTGTGCCTATTACATACATAGAACACTAAACTCAAACATTAACCCACCATTCCCTCCTTACCAACCTTTTAAACCCCTTTTTGGGGTTTTGGGCCCCCCTCCCAAACTTTTTTCTCAGGGTTTAAAAATTTTTTGGAAAATAAATTATTTTTTTGAAAATAAAAATCTTTTTTCCCAAACAACCGCCCCCCAAAATTATGAAATTTGATCGAAAAACTAATGGAATTACGCCCCGGAATTAGCAAAATTATAGCTATTTACTTGGGTTTCAACTACCCAAAAGGTTTTGGGAAATTTAAAATTTGGGGCCCAAATTTCCCCACAAATTTCAAAAGATGTCAATTTCAAAATAGGGTCCAGAATAAATGAGACAGACATTCTTGGCACTCAAATAAAATTTTATCTATTCATTAGTCATGTCTCCAGGCCCCTTTTACATTACTTTTGCTTTCCATTTTGAATTTTTATTCTCACAAAAAATAGAAGATTTACTGCTATGTATACAACTGCATCATTGTAAAAATGGTATAAATAATATCAGCACACTTGTGCAAGAATATTAGACTACCCAGTTAATGTGTATTGGACGCATGGCGTGATTTGTTTACTCTTGAACATTGCAAAAATCGAACATTTTCGCTACTTTGCGCTCAGTTTCAAGGTACTTGTCATCGTGAAACCAGTCAAAATTATCTCTATTTCTGTAATATATCATCCATTCTATCAAATGAGACTAAGAAAACGAGAATACAAGCATAAATACCATACGAAAATAGACTGCAAAGTCACTGTTTCAAACCAAAAACACTGTCAGAGTTTTTTTCCTCATTATGCACTGTGGTGTGCAGGATTTTTTTTATACTACGCACACTGACCGCACAGACCCATTCTCTCACATCTAGGCCTAACAGCCTGTTTCTGCTTGATTTCAGGGCGCTAGAATTTAGGCGTACTAGTACAGTGGGCCCTTGAAAATCGTGATTAATCCGTTCCTGAGAGGCCGCCGATCTTCAAAATGGACGATTTTTAAAACCATTTTCCCCATAAGAAATAATGTAAATTAAATTAATCCGTTCCAGACACCCAAAAGTATGTAAAAAAAAAAATTTCTTTACAAAAAATGTACATTTATCTACACAGAAAACAATGAGATATATACTGTACATAGTATAAAATAGTAATAAATTGACACTTACCTTTATTGAAGAGTTGTTGATGTGTGGAAGAAGGAAGGAGGGGAGAAGGTGGTGGTGGTGTTGCTAGTGTTTGGAAGGGGAATCCCCTTCCATGAACACTTCAGGTACCAAGTCCTTTTCTGGGGTTACTTCCCTTCTTTGTTTTTTAATGACACTAGGACCAGGTTGAGAGTCACTGGATTCCTTTCTTGCAAAATAACTGTCCAGAAAGGTCTGTTTCTGGAGGTTCTTTAAAATGTCCCTAAAATGTGACAAGACAGTGTCATTGAACATGTCACATACACGGCCTGCAACAGCTTTGTCAGGGTGATGCTCCTCCACAAATTTTTCCATCCTAGTCCACATTGTACACATCTCCTTAATCTCTGAAGAAAGCAACTTCTTCCTTCTCCCTTCCTCCTCCTCTGAAGCAATTTCCTGAGCTTTGGTCTATTGTTCTTGCAGATTAAGGTCCACCAGCTCTTCAGTGGTTAGTTCTTCATCGTAGTCCACCACCAACTCTTCCACATCCTCACCACTAACCTCCATCCCCATGGACATCCCCAATTCCACAATTTTTTCCACAACTGGCATAGGGCTGTCAGAGTCATCCCCAAACCCTTCAAAATCCTTCTGTTGGACACAATCTGGCCACAATTTTCTCCAAGCAGAGTTCATCGTCCTGGGAGTCACTTCCTGCCAAGCCTTACCTATAAGGCGTATGCAATTAAGGATATTGAAGTGATCTTTTCAGAACTCTCTTAGGGTCAAAGTAGTGTCTGAGGTTATGTCAAAACACCTTTGAAACATTGCTCTGGTGTAGAGTTTTTTGAAGTTTGAAATGACCTGCTGGTCCATGGGCTGGAGGAGAGGAGTGGTATTAGGGGGTAAGAACTTCACTTTGATGAACTTAAAATCCTTCACCATTTGCTCTTCCATGTCTCGAGGATGAGCAGGAGCATTGTCCATTACCAGGAGGCACTTAAGTGGCAATTTATTTTTCAGGAGGTATTTCTTCACACTGGGGCCAAACACTTCATTGAAACAATCAAGGAAAATGTCCCTGGTGACCCATGCCTTACTGTTAGCAATCCAAAACACACATAAATTAGCCTTGGCAACACTGTACTTCTTGAACACTCTGGGATTTTCAGAGTGATACACGAGTAAAGGCTTAACTTTGAAATCACCACTGGCATTGGCACAAAGCATAAGAGTTAGCCTGTCTTTCATAGGCTTGTGTACTGGCAGTGCCTTTTCCTCCTGAGTAATGTAGGTCCTCTTTGGCATTTTCTTCCAAAAGAGGCCTGTTTCATCACAAATGAACACTTGTTGGGGTTTGAATTGTTCAGCCTCTATGTACCCCTTGAATTCATGAAAAAAAATTTCAGCCGCACATTTGTCAGAACTTGCAGCCTCTCCATGCCTTACAACATTGTGTATGCCACTTCGCTTCTTGAAATTTTCGAACCAGCCTTTGCTGGCCTTGAATTCATCAACATCAGCACTTGTTCCAGGATTTTTCTTTATGAGATCGTCATGCAACTGCCTTGCCTTTTTGCAAATTATTGACTGTGTAACACTTTCTCCTGCTAACTCTTTTTGGCTGATCCACAAAAGTAACAACTTCTCAATTTCTTTGATTATTTGCGATCTCTTTTTCGTTAGCATATTCACCCCTTTTGCTACATCAGCATCCTTGATTTCCTTTTTCTTCAACAAGATGGAAGTGATGGTTGAATGGGCCTTCCCATACATCCTGGAGAGCTCCGCCACACGTACACCACTTTCATATTTTTCTATGATCTCTTTCTTAACTTCTATTGTGTTTCTCACTTTCTTTACACAGGGCTGGCACTAGGAGCTTTCTTTGGGCCCATGGTAGCTTATTTATCAGTTGCAAGCACTAAAACAAATGGAATATTGACAAAATGTATGGTATGAATGCGTGGGTGGTCACTCGCTGGTAAACAATGGCACACTGACGCTCAATGTGGTGTTTACGTGCCCAGGCGGCGAGAAGGCCACGCGGACGCGTTTCAGACGACCGCCAATTTTTAAGCCAATGGACGAATTTCAAGTTGATTTTTCGCCGAAAAAGTGGACGATTTTCAAATTCGCCGATCTTCAAGGGAGACGATTTTCAAGGGTCCACTGTACGACGAAAACCCTGGCACGTAAGCCATACTAGTACGGCCAAAACCCCGAAAGGGTTATCAGGACACATGACCATAACACAAGGCACAGATCACTCTTCGATGTTCCCAGTGTCCATCTAACACTATATAAAAACTCAATGCACATTAAAAGCCCAAAAATTTGGAATTCATTACCTGTGATTGCCAAAGAAACCCTGTCTGTACCTCAATTCAAGACTCTGCTGAGAAACCACCTACTCACCCAAAACTAAATACACAATATATTTAACATTACCTACAAAGTTAATTAATCACTTAAATGTATAAACCTATTAGTATAAATATTGGAAACCTATTAGTATAAAGTTTGGAAATTAGGAGGAGGTGCGGGATTACCAAAACGATTGTCCAGAGAGCTGAGGAGGGGTTGTTGAGGTGGTTTGGACATGTAGAGAGAATGGAACGAGACAGAGTGACTTCGAGAGTGTATAAATCTGTAGTGGAGGGAAGGCGGGTAGGGGTCGGCCTAGGAAAGGTTGGAGGGAGGGGTAAAGGAAGTTTTGTGTGCGAGGGCTTGGACTTCCAGCAAGCATGTGTGAGCGTATTTGATAGGAGTGAATGGAGGCATATGGTTTTTAATACTTGACGTGCTGTTGGAGTGTGAGCAAAGTAACATTTATGAAGGGATTCAGGGAAACCGGCAGGCCGGACTTGAGTTTTGGAGATGGGAAGTACAGTGCCGGCACTCTGAAGGAGGGGTGTTAATGTTGCAGTTTTATAACTGTAGTGTAAAGCACCCTTCTGGCAAGACAGTGATGGAGTGAATGATGATGAAAGTTTTTCTTTTTCGGGCCACCCTGCCTTGGTGGGAATCGGCCGATGTGTTAATAAAAAAAAAAAAAAAATTGCATACTTAGCTAACTTTGTTTCTATAGCATTAACAAATAAATTAATCCATTCTCTTGTACTTTTTGTAACTCATCTAATGACCACATAAACTGTTATTGCAATACAATTGTTTTAATTTGTGTGATCTAATAAAATAAATTGCATTACATTCAACTTAAGTTCAAAATAAATTATCTACTATAATTTTTACCATTTAGTCTATTGTTAATTAATTTTAAGAATGCCCACAATGCTCTGCATATTAGGGGCTTTTGGCATGTACACCCCATTTATATCAATAACTATGTACACCTCTGTATCATGTCACAATAAAATTATTATTATTATTATTATTATTATTATTATTATTATAAGAATTAGGATTAGTCTCCCCAAAATGCTTAAGCATGCTAGTGGCTTTCGTTGTACAGTGGTCCCTCGGTTTTCGCCGAAAATTCGTTCCAGAATGCTGCTCAAGTGCCATTACCAAACGAATTTACTTTCTTAAGAAATAATGTCACGTAGGTTAGTCTATTTCAGACCCCCAAAAATACCCTTGCAACAGCACTTAATAATAATAATAATAATAATATTTATTTAGACATGGTACAATGATACATAGGTAGACATGATACATAGGTATAAATGAGATGTACATGCCAAAAGCCCCTAATATGCTGTGCATTGCGGGCATTCTTAGGACTATTTAATAGTAGACTACATGGTAAAAAAATTATGGTTGATAATTTATAAAATAAGTATAATTGTGTATCTAAGTTATAAAGTTTGAATATAAGTTGAACATAATAATTTATTAATTGTAGCAATGCAACTAATTGAGTAAGATAACAATTTAAAACAATTAATTGCATTGCAGTTACGGTTTACGTGGTCATTATAATGTAAATGTTATAGAAACAGTTTGCTTAGTATGTATTATTCATAACAGGTTTTTACATTTAAGTGATTAATCAGGTTTTTACATTTAAGTGATTAATCAGGTTTTTACATTTAAGTGATTATTCTACTTTGTTGGGAATCTTTGATATTGAGCATTTAGGTTTGGGTGAGGAGGTGGTTTTTTAGCATCGTTTTGAATTGGGGTACAGGCAGGGTTTCTTTGGCAATAACAGGTAATGAATTCCAAATTTTCGTGCCTTATATATGCATTGAGTTTTTACATAGTGTTAGATGGACACGGTGAACATCGAGGAGTGATCTGTGTCTAGTGTTATGGTCATGTGTCCTGTTAAAATTGGTAAGGAGAAGTTTGAGTGGTGGGTTAATATTTGCATAGAGTGTTCTATGTATGTAATAGGCACAGTAAAAATTGGTGGAGTATGTTGTCTGGAGTGTGAATTTGTTATCATTCTAACTGCAGCCTTTTGTTGTGTTATTAGTTGTCTGAGATGAGTAATTGATGTAGAGCCCCATGCGCAGATTCCATAGGTGAGGTAGGGGTAAATGAGTGAGTGATATAGGGTAAGGAGAGCTGGTTGTGGAACATAGTACCGTATCTTGGATAGTATTCCCACGGTCTTTGAGACTTTCTTGGAAATTTGTTGTATACGTATGTGTCTGAAATTTGAGGCCAATGTCAAGATGGATTCCTAAGAATTTTCCCTCTGTGAGTTTTGTGATAGGGGACCCGTTTATCATTATGTTAAGTGGTGCGTTTGTAGCTCTGTTCCCAAACTGGATAAAATAGGTTTTATCAATATTGAGAGTAAGTTTGTTAGTCATCATCCAGGTAGATATTTTCTGCAATTCAGTATTTACAGTGTTGGCTAGTATGTCTGGGCTTGGGTGCGAGATAACGTATGTAGTGTCATCTGCAAATAGTATGGGTTTGAGTAGTTGAGATGCATTTGGTAGGTCGTTAATGTAAATGAGAAAGAGAAGTGGGCCAAGAACACTTCCCTGTGGGACACCTACTGTAATAGTTTGCGCGGTAGAGTTAGCTCCATTTGTGTACACATATTGGTTTCTGTTGCTAAGGTATGATTTTAGGTAGTTGAGGGAGTGCCCTCTTATACCATAGTGTGATAATTTTAGGTGTAACAGATCATGGTCAACTGTATCAAAACCTTTTCATAAATCAATGAAGATTCCCAATGGGATTTCTTTTTTCTCAAGAGCGGTGTAAATTATTTCTAACATGTGTATAATGGCATCATTTGTATTTTTATTAGGCCTGAATCCAAATTGACAGTGGTTGAGTACGTTGCTGGAGGTGAGGTAGGAATATATTTGTCTATGAATTAATTTTTCAAAGATTTTGGAGAGAAGGGGTAAGTTAGATATCGGCCTGTAGTTATTCAGGTCTATTTGATCTCGTCCTTTATGTATGGGGGTGACACTTGCATAAATGTTCGAGTTTGGAGATGCACGAAAACCGAGGGACCACTGTACTTTATATTTTGTAATATGTAAACCACACATTGTAAACTTTACATAGAAATAAAAAATTTCAATTTTGAATTTTCAAGAAAGTTATTCCTCACTCCTGGCACATGGGAACTGAAACAATAACGATATACAGTGGACCCTCGGTTTTCGCCGAAAATTCTTTCCAGAATGCTGCTCAAGTGCCATTACCGAACGAATTTACTTCCTTAAGAAATAATGTCATGTAGGTTAGTCTATTTCAGACCCCCAAAAATACACTTGCAAAAGCACTTACGAAAATACACTTACATAAAAGGGCGAGTTTGGAGATGACCGAAAACCGAGGGACCACTGTACAGTGGACCCCTGGTTTACGTAATTAATTCGTTCCAGAATGCTGTTCAAGTGCCGTTGCCAAACGAATATGTTCCCATAAGGAATAATGTAAATTAGATTAGTCCTTTAAGACCCCCAAAATACACTTACAAATCCACTTACAAAAATACACTTACATCATAATTGTTCGAGTTTGGAGCAGTACATAAACCGGGGGTCCACTGTATAGGATTATAATTTGTTCCAGAAGGCTGTTTGAGTGCTGTTACCGAACGAATTTGTTCCCATAAGGAATAATGTAAATTAGATTAGTCCGTTTCAGACCCCCAAAAACACACTTAAAAAAAACACTTACAATAATACACTTACATAATTGTTCGAGTTGGGAGCTGTTTGAAACTCAAAGTACCACTGTATGTACAATAAAGCAAATAATTTTTTTTATTTAGTTATCTGATAAATCCTTCCCAATGATACTACATCGCAACTCCTTACCTAGCGAAGAATAAAAGGCACAATACCCTTCTCCAATATACGTATACTGGCTCCCTCACCTTCGTGCGTTTGTGTGACTTGTAAATGTCCAAGTTGGACTAAAATAATATAATAAGTATTGCGACCCAAGACTGGGGCACAATTTATATACTATTGTAATTATTATGTATATTTCCCTTTCTTATAATTTTATATTGCTGATATTTTCAATAATAGCTAAATCGTTAATATCTTGCTTTATATTATTATTTGACTTAGCTATATTATTAGGTAGGATGTTACATTTTACACTATTGTGCTCATTGTTCGAGAGTGAGCTAACTGCCCGAGTTGGCAAACTACCGGGCTAACTAGCACTTCGCTTGTTATACTACCGGCTTCTCTGGAGTTGCTGGGCAGTAGTCACATGCGAGTCACGTGACTGAGTGGCGTGATCCCACCTGAGTTGGAGACGGCCTCTCTTTACTCCTCCTCTCTCCTCTGCTGACTCTTGTTGGAGAAACACCTCGCTCTTGTCTCTGCTTGTTTCCTCATCCTTTAGACTGTTTGGTAGAGTATGTGTTCGGTGGTGAGACAAAACATACTTCTCTGGACTCTGTGTAACTCTGTTCACAGAGAATAGCCTAGACTTAGAGATTTTCAACGTTTTACTGGGTTGTGTGTCACATTGGCACTCTGAGATAACTCAGGTCTCTAGCTATAGCATCTGACCTAATTCACCGAGGCATCTGAGCACTTCGGAGTCTGTGGAGACAAAGAACCTTGTCTATGGAAGTAAAGAGGGAAATGTATGAGAGTATAGTTATACCAACACTCTTATATGGGTGTGAAGCATGGGTGATGAATGTTGCAATGAGGAGAAGGCTGGAGGCAGTGAAGATGTCGTGTCTGAGGTCAATGTGTGGTGTGAATATAATGCAGAGAATTCGGAGTTTGGAAATTAGGAGGCGGTGCGGGATTACCAAAACTATTATCCAGAGAGCTGAGGAGGGGTTGTTGAGGTGGTTCGGACATGTAGAGAGAATGGAACGAGACAGAATGACTTCGAGAGTGTATAAATCTGTAGTGGAGGGAAGGCGGTAGGGGTCGGCCTAGGAAAGGTTGGAGGGAGGGGTAAAGGAGGTTTTGTGTGCGAGGGGCTTGGACTTCCAGCAAGCATGTGTGAGCGTATTTGATAGGAGTGAATGGAGACAAATGGTTTTTAATACTTGACGTGCTGTTGGAGTGTGAGCAAAGTAACATTTATGAAGGGATTCAGGGAAACCGGCAGGCCGGACTTGAGTCCTGGAGATGGGAAGTACAGTGTCTGCACTCTGAAGGAGGGGTGTTAATGTTGCAGTTTTATAACTGTAGTGTAAAGCACCCCTCTGGCAAGACAGTGATGGAGTGAATGATGATGAAAGTTTTTCTTTTTTAGGCCACCCTGCCTTGGTGGGAATCAGCCGATGTGTTAATAAATAAAATAATAATCTGTGCACCGTCGCAGTCAGGGATTTTGGTTATGCTGAACTTAGATTCAGTAATAAGGGAGTTTTGTGACTAATATGGAGGATCTGCTGATGGTCCCCAGTTAGGGTCGTTATTCTATCTCCTTGTTCCTGACGCTGTGTTACTGTTGCTTGCTATATTGCTGTTCGGCGAATTAGTCATTTTATTGTTCAAGCAAGCTGTTCTGACAGTCTGTTTGTTAGAGAAGCTAGCTTATGAGAAGACGTTTAGTCGGTCATTGTTCGAGTCGAGTCTTAACGAGTTACCTGGAGCACACATACACATATTTGTATATATTATTGAAAATTGCTGACATTGTACCAGATGGTACATAAGAAAGATATATGTGCCTTCAGCACAATAATATTGTTTGAGAGAAGTGTAGGAGCTAACCTCCTAATTAATATCTTAAGTATATTTAAATTTAAATTGATTTACTTTGATTCTCTAGACCTTTTATCTTTGTTAATAAACATTTTAAATTCATTTCTTTGGTTAGTACCCTCTCAGTTGTAATCCTACGATACTATTGAATATGTCGGATAACTGGACCAGGATACTGACTTTGTTGCAAAAACCCAGTAACAGGCTGAATGCTAGAGGGGCATTCCTTTCTAGTGTTCACTGGAGATGTCTATTTCTAATAGATATCGCATCTTTTGTAACAATAAGCTTCTCTCTCCTATGTGTAGGGTATTTGTGTACAACTTGAATAATATACACAAGAAAAACAAATACAGTAGTACCTCAGTTTTCGTCGATAATTCATTCCAGAATGCTGTTCGAGCGCCGTTACCAAACAAATTTGTTCCCATAAGGACAAATGTAAATTAGATTAGTCCATTTCAGACCCCCAAAAATACACTTACAAAAGCACTTACAATATTATATACATAAGTGTACGATACACTTACATAATTGTTCGAGTTGGGAGCTGTACGAAAACCAAGGTACCACTGTATACGAGAAAGAAACTTTTGAAAATGTTACAAGTTTTTTCTATATGTGGGTTATTTGTGTAGTGTATCCTTACCTAGCTTCTTTCCAGACTTGTGCATGAGCCACTTGCAATGTGTCCTCTCGGTCGTTGACGCACCGGAGGGCATCGAGGGCACTAAACGTGATGCTGCCCCCACACTTGTGTTCAATCCGGAGAGAATTGTTGGCGAACACCATATCCGGCAGAGATGGAAGGGTTAACAATCTCTCGTATCTGAGGGGTAAACCAGATGCAATTAAACTGGTTGAAGTCACGAGAAGTTAAGTTAATGGGAACACCTCTAAAAAATCAAATATGAAATTTTATACAAAACCTTAAAACTATTAAAAACGGCCCAGTAGAATATGAATTTAAAGATATGAGATGACACACCTGCACACACTTACCAGCATGATATACACACCTGCACACACACACACCAGCACAATATAAACACCTGTACACACCAACATATGTAGAGGAACAAGAACCTGGGTATTAGCAGACTGTAGTGGATAACATTCAAAGTTAAAAAGTCAAAGTCAAAAAGTCAAAGTTAAAAAGTCAGTCAAAAAGTCTAATAAAAAAAATCAGTCAAAAAGTCAAAATAAAAAAATTAGTAAAAAAAAAAGTCAAAGTCAAAATAACAAAAATAGTAAAAAAAAAGTCAAAAAGTCAAAATCAAAGATATTTCCACATGATGTTTGTACAGTGACGGGTGACATTTGCTCATACAGTGGAACCCCGACTTTCGAACATAATCCGTTCCAGGAGCTAGTTCTCAACTCGAAACGTTCGAAAGTCGAATCAATATTTCCCATAAAAAATAATGGAAATACAATTATGTACATTTGTTCCTGCTGTCAGGAGGCATGACAGCTATTATCAACTCGACAGCTTATTTATCTATCACAATTCATCTAATATGACATAATAAACAATATAAATAACATAAAAACCTGATATACACTCTAGAATGAGTAAAATATTTATGTCATTATGAATGTGGTGGCTGGGGAGGGACGGTAGGCAGCATTCTTGGTCCAGCTATAGAAAACATCTTCCCATTCTTTCCCTTTCCCAGATGTGTTACTATACGAACGGAGTTTGTAAGAATTCATTGGATCACTAGTGGCTACGGTAGAAAAAAATTTTCGTGTCAGGCTGCGTAACAGCAACTACAACTGGTTTGTTTACAAAACTCCTGAACTGTTTACTCACCTCTCACTCTACATTTAATCTGCTTACCACCTCTCCCTGCTCTTAACCACTGCCTCTCACCCTCCTCTCACCTACCACTGCCTCTTACCACCACTCCTGCCTCTCACCACCACTGCCTCTTACCACCACTGCCTCTTACCACCACTGCCTCTACCACCACTGCTACACCCCTCTTACCCACTGCTCTACCACCACTGCCTCCTCACCACCACTGCCTCTCACCACCACTGCTCTCACCACCACTGCTACCCCTGCCTCTACCACCACTGCCTCTCACCACCACTGCCTCTCACCACCACTGCCTCTCACCACCACTCAAGCCTGCCTCTCACCACCACTGCCTCTCACCACCACTGCCTCTCACCACCACTGCCTCTCACCACCACTGCCTCTCACCACCACTGCCTCTCACCACCACTGCCTCACCACCACTGCCTCCCTGCCTCACCACCGCCCTCACCACCACTGCCTCTCACCACCACTGCCTCACCACCACTGCCTCTCACCACCACTGCCTCTCACCACCACTGCCTCTCACCACCACTGCCTCTCACCACCACTGCCTCTCACCACCACTGCCTCACCACCACTGCGTCTCACCACCACTGCCTCTCACCACCACTGCCTCTCACCACTGTGTCTCACCACCACTGCCTCTCATCACCACTGCCTCTCACCACCACTGCCTCTCACCACCACTGCCTCTCACCACCACTGCCTCTCACCACCACTGCCTCTCACCACCACTGCCTCTCACCCACTGCCTCTCCACCACTGCCTCTCACCACCCTCACACACTGCCTCTCACCACGCCTCCACCACCACGCCTCACCACCACTGCCTCTCACCACCACTGCCTCTCACCACCACTGCCTCTCACCACCACTGCCTCTACACCACTGCCTCTCACCACCACTGCCTCTCACCACCACTGCCTCTCACCACCACTGCCTCTCACCACCACTGCCTCTCACCACCACTGCCTCTCACCACCACTGCCTCTCACCACCACTGCCTCTCACCACCACTGCCTCTCACCACCACTGCCTCTCACCACCACTGCCTCACCACCACTGCCTCTCACCACCACTGCCTCTCACCACGACTGCCTCTTACCACCACTGCCTCTCACCACCACTGCCTCTCACCACCACTGCCTCTCACCACCACTGCCTCTCACCACCACTGCCTCTCACCACCACTGCCTCTCACCACCACTGCCTCTCACCACCACTGCCTCTCACCACCACTGCCTCTCACCACCACTGCCTCTCACCACCACTGCCTCTCACCACCACTGCCTCTCACCACCACTGCCTCTCACCACCACTGCCTCTCACCACCACTGCCTCTCACCACCACTGCCTCACCACCACTGCCTCTCACCACCACTGCCTCTCACTAAGACTGCCTCTCACCACCACTGCCTCTCACCACCACTGCCTCTCACCACCACTGCCTCTCACCACCACTGCCTCTCACCACCACTGCCTCTCACCACCACTGCCTCTCACCACCACTGCCTCTCACCACCACTGCCTCTCACCACCACTGCCTCTCACCACCACTGCCTCTCACCACCACTGCCTCTCACCACCACTGCCTCTCACCACCACTGCCTCTCACCACCACTGCCTCTCACCACCACTGCCTCTCACCACCACTGCCTCTTACCACCACTGCCTCTCACCACCACTGCCTCTCACCACCACTGCCTCTCACCACCACTGCCTCTCACCACCACTGCCTCTCACCACCACTGCCTCTCACCACCACTGCCTCTACTACCAACCAATGAACAAGCTGCAAACACAATTAATTAATTGTGAAATGTTTGGAAGAGCAAGCAGGGTAATGTTCACTGGAGGATAAACAAAGCTAGACCGACTCATGACACGTTCGATAGTCGGGACAAAATTTGTTTAAAAAAAGCGTTCAAAACGCGATTTGTTCGATTGACGAGGAGTTCAAAATTCGGGGTTCCACTGTACATGTAGACAGGCCTTGGTTGTCTTGGGCTTCTAATTTTTTAAACAAACTGAAAAGTTTATTAAAATCCATAAAATTTGGATCTTTCACTCAAAATTAATGCATTTTTAATAAAAAATACAGTAGATCGTCATTTAGCACGGTAGTTATGTTCCTGAAAACGTTGTGTTAGATAATTAAAGGAAATTATGGGAAAAATAGGGTTACGTTCCTTGTAGTCCCCCAAAAGCCAAACAAGTTTTTTTTAGACCACCAGATCTTACAAAAATAAAAGTGAATATGTAATTGTAGTTCATTATCGTGATGTATTATGTTGTTTTTACTGCTTAAGACTACAAATGTAACAGAAATAATAGTATTTACCTTAAATTGTGGGTGCTGGTGTTTGTGGATGATTGTGAAGAGAGTGGAGAGTTATGCTGTGGCCCTACTGGGCTGAGGTGGATGGATGAGGTTCTGGAACTGAAGTTGATGGTTGTACCGAATGTCTAACTCATTCAGTAAGTCAGTCAAGTCATTCAGTAAGTCAGTCAAGTCATTCAGTAAGTCAGTCAAGTCATTCAGTAAGTCAGTCAAGTCATTCAGTAAGTCAGTCAGTCATTCAGTAAGTCAGTAAGTCATTCAGTAAGTCAGTCAAGTCATTCAGTAAGTCAGTCAAGTCATTCAGTAAGTCAGCAGCTTCAGTAAGCGTCAGCTTCCAGTAAGCGTCAAGTCTTCAGTAAGTCAGTCAAGTTTCAGTAAGTCAGTCAAGTTCAGTAAGTCAGTCAAGCTTCAGTAAGTCAGCAAGTCATTCAGTAAGTCAGTCAAGTCTGGTCAGTAAGTCAGCCAAGTCATTCAGTAAGTCGCGTAAGTCAGCAAGTCAGTAAGTCATTCAGTAAGTCAGTCCAGTCAAGTCAGTCAGTCAGTCAAGTCATTCAGTAAGTCAGTCAAGTCAGTCAGTCAAGTCAGTCAGCAAGTCAGTCAAGTCAGTCAGTCAGTCAGTCAGTCACACAAACTTATGTTTACCTCTTTTTATGTGCACAATGTAACACTTCATTATGGCCACAGGTTATGTCTTGTCTAATATCTTTGTTTTCTTCATTAATTCTAAGACTTAAATGCTTACACCTTTTCTTGCCACTTTGAGCAACACTGGTATGTCTACTGGGTGTCATGATTACAGATACAAGATATTGTAATTTAAAGATCAAAACACAATTCACTCTCTCTCTCATTCTTCACAAACACAGCTGGCTTGTAGCAGAGGACTCTTTTTGATGAGTATGAAATACTAATGGAGGGATGGTGGGTTCGGGGGTGGCTTGGGGAAGGCGGGTGGTGTCCACTGAACCACAACAAGGAGGCCGCTTGAGGGAATGGGAATTTGTTTTTCCTTCCCGCAAACTGTAAGTTTATTCAGGTATACACAAATACAGTTACATGGATTATCATACATAGCAGCATATGTGTAGAGAACCTAGGATAACCCAAAAATGTCAGAGTGACTTCTTTCCATTCTGTCTGACTTCTTTGGGTTATCCTAGGTTCTCTACACATATGCTGCTATGTATGATAATCAATGTAACTGTACTCACCTAATTGTGGTTGCAGGGGTCGAGACTCAGCTCCTGGCCCCGTGTATCTGAATAAACTTACAGTTTGCGGGAAGGAAAAAACAAATTCCCTTTTCCTCTAAGCATGAGGAATGGGCTTACACTTGAAATCACCTGATGAATTACCGCAAAGGAGCAAGGTGAAGCGATCCTTTGCTGTCTTGAAGCCCGGTGATTGACTGATATAAGTTCGTGTTGGCATTTTCTTCCAGAAAACACTTGTCTCATCAGCATTAAACACTTGATGTGGCTCATAGCCACCCTCAGTAGGACTCCCACTGACTCAATGGTTTAACCCACTGTGGGCGACCGGGCGCTCAAAATTTTTTCCCCTCCCGCGAACCATGTAATATAATTTTTACGTCGTGTTAGATAATAATGTGCCGTAATTCTTCAATCGTGCAATACCCATAACGTGCAACATAATCCTGTGCTAAATGACTGTCTACTGTATCTTAATATCAGTTTTACTTACTGCTAGGTTAATGGGTAATAGGTGCTAATGACCTGATTGAATTAGTGCAGTGGGGTATGCTATAATGAATCTAATTGGTTCTAGAACCTCATTTGTTATAGTGTTCATTTATTATAGTTTGTGTATCATTATACAGTGGACCCCCAGTTTACGATAGTCTCCAAACTCGCCATTTTATGTAAGCTTATTTTTGTAAGTGCTTTTGTAAGTGTAATTTTGGGGGTCTAAAAAGACTAATCTAATTTACATTATTCCTTATGGGAATAAATTCGTTCAGTAATGGCACTTGAACAGCATTCTTGAACGAAAAAATAACATAATCCGGGGGTCCACTGTAGTTCGTTATAGCATTCGGTCGTTATTGCATTCGTTCATTATTGCGTTTGTTTATATCATTTGTTCATTATAGCATTCGTTCATTATAGTGTTCATTCATTATAGCATTCGTTCATTAGTGTTCGCTCATTATGGTTTTTGTTCATTATAACATTCGTTTATTATAGCATTCGTTCATTACAGCGTTTGTTCATTATAGCATTCACTTGTTACAGCATTCATTCATTAAAGGGATAATCTGTCCCAGGTCCCCAAATACATTGGACCCCCGGAAATCGGACATAATTCGTTCCAGAATGCTGTTCTAGTGCAGTTACCGAACAAATTTGTTCCCATAAGGACAAATGTAAATTAGATTAGTCCATTTCAGACCCCCAAAAATACACTTACAAAAGCACTTACAAAAATACACTTACATAATTGTTCGAGTTGGGAGCAGTACGATTTCTGGGGGTCCACTGTACAACCACTTAACAACGAAAAATACAGTGGACCTCCGAGTAACGAGCAAAATTCATTCCAGAAGCCTGCTCTAGTACCATTACCGAACGAATTTACTCCCTTAAGAAATAATGTCAAGTAGGTTAGTCCATTTCAGACCCCCAAAAATACACTTACAAAAGCACTTACAATATTATATACATAATTGTACGATTTCCGGGGTGTTCGTAACTCGGGGGTCCACTGTACAATATAAAACATCAAAAAAAAAATTCATAAATGTGGATTTAAATTCCTGAAAGAATATCAGTAATACAGTGGACCCTCGGTTTTCATTGATAATTCTTTCCAGAATGCTGTTCGAGTGCCGTTACCGAACGAATTTGTTCCCATAAGGACGAATGTAAATTAGATTAGTTGTTTAAGACCCCCAAAAATACACTTACAAAAGCACTTACAAAAATACACTTACATAATTGCTCGAGCTGGGAGCTGTACGAAAACCGAGGGTCCACTGTACGTACTTGAAATAAAGAATAATAAATTAGTATAAAAAATACTGTAGTTTATCCTAGCTTAAGTGTTTTTGAGGATGCAGAACAGGAGGCAGAGGAGGAGAGAATTACTGAGAAGAGGTGGAAGGAGAGGAGTCATCCTTCTTAGTCCTCGATGGTGACTCTCCTACAGGCGGTTCTCAGTAGGATCTTTTTCAAATTTTTAATACGTGTATTTTCAATTTTATTGGGAAAACTGTTTATGTAAATATTCGTTCCATAAAGAGTTCGTTATAGCATACCCCCACTGTACACTCACTGTACAAGTACCATGTGCTTGGAACACATCTTAAGATTGCCCGTAATGCTCTGCATACAAATGGGCTTTCAGCATGTACACCCAAATGTCACCCACCTTTATATAAACATTGTATCATGTTGAAATCAAATTATTATTATTATCCAAAACTGAATGCTGTGTAAAAAGGTCTTCACAGTATGTACATGTTATTCAATTATGGCTATGCATTTTTAACTGTGATTTCTCCTTAGCCTTGAATGACTTACCTAGAATGTTGGTGAAGGGTTTCTGGTCCAAGAAATTGGAGTTACCTTTCTCTTCTCAAAATCCCAATGGAAATAAGTCACTTTGTCTGGTTTTTTGGGTTATCCTAAGGTAATTTACACTATGCAAGAAATATTGCACTATACGTGTATATGAGAGTTGACTGTACTGGACAAATCAAGAAACATCTTACACATGTACTGACACTTACCTACTAAAGTTATGCAAGAATTGACTGTATTGGACAAATCAAGGAACATCTTACACATGTGTTGACACTTACTGACTAAAGTTACACAAGTACAGACTCAAACTGAGGCAAACTACACAAGTGCGGAGTCTTACCGGCACAAATTACACAGCTTGTCCACTTCCATGTCCTCCGTGCACTGTGACGGTAACTCACACTGTGATCCCATTATATGACTCTTCGTCACCTTCAGGGTCCAATCCCCAAAAACAAACACTTCACACTGAGGCGGAGGAAATTTAAGTTCGCCTGGATCGGACATCCTGAAACCAAGATTAAGATATTATGACTAAAAAGGATTGCTGGTGTCTTTTTTCTGTCTTATACACATGCAAGATTTCTGGTACGTCTTGCTACTTCTACTTACACTTAGGTCGTCACACTACACATGCATGTACAAGCATATACAATGGACCCTCGGTTTTCGTTCACCTCCAAACTCGAACAATTATGTAATGTATTTTTGTAAGTGCTTTTGTAAGTGTATTTTTTGGGTTCTGAAACGACTAATCTAATTTACATTTGTCCTTATGGGAACAAATTCGTTCGGTAATGGTACTCAAACAGCATTCTGGAATGAATTTTCAATGAAAACCGAGGGTCCACTGTATATACACACCCCTCTGGGTTTTCTTCTATTTTCTTACTAGTTCTTGTTCTAGTTTATTTCCTCTTATCTCCATGGGGAAGTGAAACAGAATTCTTCCTCCGTAAGTCATGCGTGTCGTAAGAGGCGACTAAAATGCTGGGAGCAGGGGCTAGTTTCCCCTTCTCCTGTATATATTAATAAAGTTAAACAGAGAAACTTTCATTTTTCTTTTTAGGCCACCCTACCTTGGTGGTATATGGCCGGTGCTTTGAAGGAAAGAAGAATAAAAAGGCACAATACTGTGAAAGGGACAACACACAAATAACCCGCACATTAGACAAAGAAATTTAGTATGACGTTTTGGACCAACATGGTCCATTAAATAGTAACCATTTCATAGTTAATGGTGCAAGTCAAACCAAAACATCATCACAACTTACATACTAATATATGCAGGTTATGTGTTTTAACACATTATCTTAGGGTTCTATGGGCACTGGCATATTACAGGTACAGTATCCTGTATCCATGGATTAGGTTTCAGTTATCTGCGGTTTACCGTAACCCGAAAATGACCCTTAAATATTGCTAATAATGGCCCCAAAGCACAAAAATAGTGACAGTGGCAGTACTTCCAAGCCTAAGAGAAGCCTTGAAGTGATTCCCATCAGTGTAAAAGTAATAATTCTCGATTTACTCTCCATAATTTATCAATTAAACTATCGTTGGTATATTATTATTTTTTTTTTATTAACACATCGGCCGATTCCCACCAAGGCAGGGTGGCCCGAAAAAGAAAAACTTTCATCATCATTCACTCCATCACTGTCTTGCCAGAGGGGTGCTTTACACTACAGTTATAAAACTGCAACATTAACACCCCTCCTTCAGAGTGCCGGCACTGTACTTCCCATCTCCAGGACTCAAGTCCGGCCTGCCGGTTTCCCTGAATCCCTTCATAAATGTTACTTTGCTCACACTCCAACAGCACGTCAAGTATTAAAAACCATTTGTCTCCATTCACTCCTATCAAATACGCTCACACATGCTTGCTGGAAGTCCAAGCCCTCGCACACAAAACCCCTTTACCCTCCCTCCAACCTTTCCTAGGCCGACCCCTACCCCGCCTTCCCTCCACTACAGATTTATACACTCTCAAAGTCATTCTGTCTCGTTCCATTCTCTCTACATGTCCGAACCACCTCAACAACCCCTCCTCAGCCCTCTGGATAATAGTTTTGGTAATCCCGCACCTCCTCCTAATTTCCAAACTCAGAATTCTCTGCATTATATTCACACCACACTTTGACCTCAGACATGACATCTCCATTGCCTCCAGCCTTCTCCTCGTTGCAACATTCATCACCCATGCTTCACACCCATATAAGAGTGTTGGTATAACTATACTCTCATACATTCCCCTCTTTACTTCCATGGACAAAGTTCTTTGTCTCCACAGACTCCGAAGTGCTCCACTCACCCTTTTCCCCTCATCAATTCTATGATTCACCTCATCCTTCATAGACCTATCTGCTGACATGTCCACTCCCAAATATCTGAATACATTCACCTCCTCCATACTCTCTCCCTCCAATCTGATATCCAATCTTCCGTCACCTAATCTTTTTGTTATCCTCATCACCTTACTCTTTCCTATATTCACTTTCAATTTTCTTCTTTTACACACCTACCAAACTCATCCACCAACCTCTGCAGCTTCTCTTCAGAATCTCCCAAAAGCACAGTGTCATCAGCAAAAAGCAACTGTGACAACTCCCACTTTGTGTTAGATTCTTTGTCTTTTAACCCCACACCTCTTGCCAAGACCCTCGCATTCACTTCAGTAGTATCCTGGTTAGTATCCCAGGATACTAACCTGGCATATTAGTATCCCAGGATACTAACCTGCCATGTTAGTATTCCAGGATACTAACCTGTCACGTTAGTATTCCAGGATACTAACCTGGCATATTAGTATCCCAGGATACTAACCTGCCACGTTAGTATCCCAGGATACTAACCTGCCATGTTAGTATTCCAGGATACTAACCTGCCATGTTAGTATTCCAGTATACTAACCTGCCATGTTAGTATTCCAGGATACTAACAATCCACTCTCGTCTTCAAAGATATTAGTATATTTTCCTAAATAAAAATGACTATCTTGTGTCGTCGTAAGTCTTTATCTAATTCTTCACGCATAAAACATAATATTAAGTGCAAAATATTGTGTAAACACGTGAATTATGTGTGAAAACTATAAAAAAAGTCAGCGCTGCTGACTTCTTCTTCTTCGTTGGGGTTTTATTGGGCCACTGACAGCCTAAGCCGTATCGAGCCCGACCTCTCGATGGCACGAGGAAGATTTGTTGCCCAAGGCTGGGCGATGAAAGAAAAGGAACAAAGTTCCTTTGTAAATAGATAGAAACTTGAAAGTTTCCGATTAGGTCCGTGGACCCCTTGCCAAGCTCCCAGCAAAGCGGGACCCCACACCCCACCTGAGTACAGTAACCGGCTTCCCACCAAAGACCGTTAAATAATTTTCCGCAGAGCGGAAAATGGAGCTGGCTAAAAGTAAGCCGATGAACAGGTGCCCTCCTGTAGGGTGCCCGGCGGGCAAAATAGATGAGGACAAGCGTCCCAGAGAGAACGGGGAAATTTGTCACTGATACTCAGGCGAAGAGAGACGTCCACACCCGACGAAGGCTGGCGCAGAAGTCCCAGCGCTGCTGACCTTGTTGTTGTTGTTGGGGTTGTTAAGGGTCACTACCTTTGTACCTTGTTCAGCTATCAAAACTTGGGGCCCAGTCCCTGGACCCATTATGTACCTCTATAATGTTGAGGTACAGTCCCTGGACCATTATGTACCTCTGTAATGTTGGGGTACAGTCCCTGGACCCATTATGTACCTCTGTAATGTTGAGGTACAGTCCCTGGACCCATTATATACCTCTGTAATGTTGAGGAACAGTCTCTGGACCAATTATGTACCTCTGTAATGTTGAGGTACAGTCCCTGGACCCATTATGTACCTCTGTAATGTTGAGGAACAGTCCCTGGACCCATTATGTACCTCTGTAATGTTGAGGTACAGTCCCTGGACCCATTATATACCTCTGTAATGTTGAGGTACAGTCCCTGGACCATTATATACCTCTGTAATGTTGAGGTACAGTCTCTGGACCCATTATGTACCTCTGTAATGTTGAGGTACAGTCCCTGGACCCATTATATACCTCTGTAATGTTGAGGAACAGTCTCTGGACCCATTATGTACCTGTGTAATGTTGAGGTCCAGTCCCTGGACCCATTATGTACCTCTGTAACGTTGAGGTACAGTCCCTGGACCCATTATGTACCTCTGTAATGTTGAGGTACAGTCCCTGGACCCATTAGTTCAAGAAAAGAGCCATAAGGTACCTAATGAATGTAGCGACAGAAAGGGAGGAGAATATTTTTTTTATTTTTTTAGCTAACATACATGTAAATGTAAATAACTCCTTTTACTTTATTCCTAGTGTATATCCTTTATAGTGTATAACATATAACTCCTACAGTGTATAATATTAAGGTATTAAATGGGCCCCAATGGAAATAAGTCACTCTGTCTGACTTTTTTGGGTTATCCTAGGTTCTCTACACATATGCTGCTATGTATGTTAATTCTATGTAACTGTATTTGTTTATACCTGAATAAACTTACCTACTTATGTACCTCTGTAATGTAGATGAATGGTTCAGAGAACCGACGAGTTGGTAAATTAGACACATATGCAACACTTGGGTATCTTTATTGAGGAAACGTTTCGCCACACAGTGGCTTCATCAGTCCATACAAAGGAGAATCGTGAAGAACAGGAGAGGTGCAGCAGTCGAAGGTGGTGTCACATTTTGCCTACAGTATATAAGCTACACCTTCGCAGATATGCTGTATTAGTAAGTAAGTAAGTAAGTAAGTTTATTCAGGTATACACAAATACATTTACATACATTATCATACATAGCAGCATATGTGTAGAGAACCTGGGATAACCCAAAAAAGTCAGACAGAGTGACTTATTTCCATTGATGGACTGACAACATCGACTCAAAGTTGAGGGACTGACCACCTCATACTCCTCCTGTTCGTCACGATTCTCCTTTGTATGGACTGATGAAGCCACTGTGTGGCGAAACGTTTCCTCAATAAAGATACCCAAGTGTTGCATATATGTCTAATTTACCACCTCTGTAATGTTGAGGTACAGTCCCTGGACCCATTATGTACCTCTGTAATGTTTTGACTACCGCCCACAGGATGGGTATGGGGTGCATAATAAAGATATCAAACTAACACTTGAGCCGTACTGAACCCTTCACTCCACTCATATGTAATAATCTTTATTTCTAGATATACAAAGTATACAGGCCCAGCTGTCATCAGTGACATACTACTATATACAAAGCCCCTTGTTATGCAGAGGTAGCTCGATTGCTAGTGCACTCAGCTCACAAACTGAGGTCCGGAGTTCGATCCCCGGTACGGCTGGAAAACATTAGGACGGTTTTTTTCCATAAGACTCCTGCTGTCCCTGTTCACCTAGGAGGAAAATAGGTACCTGGGTGTTAGTGGACTGGTGTGGGTCGCATCCTGGGACAAAACTGACCTAATGTAATAATATTGGTAGAATTACCGACAATATGTTAAGTAAAAGGACACAAATGCAACTAATGTGACATTTTATTGTGGCAACGTTTCGCTCTCCAGAAGGGTTATATACAGGGCATTCTCACCGCAGCTTTATGTGAACCTTCTTCTACTAATCTTCCCAGGCGTTATATCAATGCTCTGAAGGGCCTTGCTAATGACCCAAATATTATCGTCACCACCGCCGACAAAGGAGGTGGAGTCGTCATACTCAACACCATTGAATACAACACCAAAATTATGGACCTTTTGAATGACCAATCCACATACGAACCCATCAACACACAACAGTGGGAAACACTCACAAAAAATTTCCTATATAAAACCAGACAAATACTGAAACGCACCAGTGAAGGAAAGAAACTTCTGTACTTGATACCCAGCAACCCTAAACCAGCACACATGTATGGCCTACCCAAGACCCATAAGCATAATATTCCTCTTAGACCAATCACATCAGGTATAGGCAGTGCACCACACAAACTAGCCGGAGTTCTTGCCAAACATCTTTCCTGCCTTCTGGGGACCATCAGCCCCGCTCATCTTAAACATTCAGGCGACCTTCTCAACCGCATCCGAAATCTCTCCATCTGAAACAAGAAACTAAGCAGTTTGGACGTGACTTCCCTCTTCACTAAAGTACCTACCACACAAGCCATCGAGGTTCTACGACGTAAAGTCAATCAGGACCTTACCCTTCCTCTACCTCCCGGAGATTTTGTTGACCTTATTGAACTCTGTGTTAATTTCAACTGTTTTTCTTTCAATAACAGGCTCTACAAACAAACATACGGCATGGGAATGGGGTCCCCCATCAGTGCCGTCTTAGCTAACTTGTACATGGAACACCTAGAGGCTGAACACTTCGCCAACATCATCCCCTCAAGCGTCACTTGGTTACGTTACGTAGACGACGTCCTCGTAATAACTCCCAAACGTTTTGATGTACGGAATCTTGAGGCAAGGCTCAACGCAGTTGAACCGGCGATCCAGTTTACACTAGAAGAAGAGTCCAATGACAAGCTACCCTTTCTAGACGTCCTCATCCACAAAGTAGATAACAACCTAAGATTTCAAGTTTACCGGAAACCTACAAATAAAAAGGATCTCACACACTTTTATTCCAGTCAAGATACTAAGACCAAAAGAGGCATCATCATCATCGGATTTTTCCTAAGAGCTTACCGAATTTGTAGTCCTGAGTTTCTTGACGAGGAATGTACATACATTCACCAAACCTTCACTGATTTACATTTTCCTTCCTTTTTCATCAAAGATTGCAAGAAAAGAGCTCTTCAGATCGTTAATTCTCCACGCACCAGCACCACTCCAAACAAAGTTATAATTCTTCCCAACAGCCAGGTTGCATCCAACATTTCTAAAGTATTTGCACAAGCTAACACTAGAGTCGCCATCGCTTCCAGTACTTCTATAAAGGATCTAACCAGGACAAAAACCAAGCACCTTGAACCAGTCAACGCAGGGGTCTACACTATACCCTGTGGAGGCTGTGACAGAATTTATGTAGGAGAAACAGCAAGAAACCTCGAAACACGCATCAATGAACACATTAATGCATGTAGGAACGATAACCTGAACAACGCCTGCGTACAACACCGAAATTCCAACAATCATCTCATGAAATTCAAAGACGCCCGACTAGTAATCAAAGAAACTAATTTCCGTAGACGCAAGTGCCTTGAATCAGCACTTATCGCTGTTTCTAACACAATTAAACAAAACAAAGGCAGCTTCACCATCTCTGAAGTCTTAGCAAGAATCCTCCTGAAAACAGTAAACCCTACCATCACATAGTCTCTCCTGCTAATTCAGCACAAGCACATCGTAGATGTGGAACACTCCTACAGGCCTTCTCTATTCCAAACCCTGACTTTGCTCCCTGTAAATAAAGCATTGACACGTGTGTGTGTGTGTGTGTATGTACATGTGTGTATGTGTATGTGTGTATGTATATACATGTATGCGTGTGTATGTGTATATATGTATGTGTATATGTATATGTGTGTGTGTGTGACCCAACAATTAAAATTTGCACCAATAACTCATTACAGTTGTGGCTGGGTGTAGACTAATAGATTGCTCATTGCTTTATAATTTGTTCATGAGTGCAACCATGTACAGACGTAAGTAAATTTACTTACATGATTCATTACCTTGTAACTAGTGAATTAATTACCATTGTACCTTGTTCAGCTATCAAAACTTTGGGGCCCAGTCTCTGGACCCTATATATACCTCTGTAATCTGCAAATACCTTTGTAACTTGTCATGATTGTGACCATCTGAGTTCATTACCTTTGTAACTTGCTCAGCTATCAAACTTTGAGGTCCAGTCCCTGGACCCATTATGTACCTCTGTAATCTTTTGACTACCGTCCACAGGATGGGTATGGGGTGCATAATAAAGATATCAAACTAACAACTTTTACTCATGTGCAAAATTGATTGTTCTACCTTATTGTATTACTACTACTACTACGACTTATATCACTACTACTTCTACCACCACTAGTATTACACCTCACTTGGAGAGTATATATATACCATCTGTGTCCATATATCGTTTGTAACGGCTTGAAAAAGCTCCTGGAGAGCGAAACGTTGCAACAATAAAATGTCACATTAGTTGCATTTGTGTCCTTTTACTTAACAAAACTGACCTAATTTGCGGGAAATGCTCAGCATAACAAGGGTCTTTCTATATAGTAGTATGTCATTGATGTCAGCTATGGTGTGTATACCTTGTACATGTACTGGTAGTAAATAAAGATATTATTATTAGTATTACATTATTAGTATTATTATTACACCTAGCAGCAGAACATTGTATTTCAGATATAGAAGATCAGAGAGACAGGCTGAGTTTGTTGGCAGTTGTCTTGGTAATGTAGTGTTGGGAGGCAGCCAGAAACATAAGAAAAAGGCAGCTTGCATGCCACTTTAACATCTTTAAGATAAGATTTCGTTCGGATTTTTAGCCCAGGAGGGTTAACCACCCAGAATAACCCAAGAAAGGCAATGACTATTTACGATTGACGATTGACGATGACGATTTACGATTCTGGCATTTCTGTGTCTAGCATTAGGAATAATATTAGGAGAGAAATAAATAATGAAAATGATTGCTATAGGAATGCAGTTAGAAGCCTGAGTAGATCTATAACCCACTATGATAACATGAACATATATAAGTATGTTTATGGAGCAACTTGCAATGTGAACAGACTGACTGATGTTGTAGTGGCCAGGCTTAGGCTTGGCTTCAAGTACTTCTGGCAGTTTGGGAGACACACACATGATGATTAAACACAGTTAGTTTAATATCTTTATTATGCACCCCCATACCCATCCTGTGGGGGGTAGTCAAAAGATTACAGAGGTACATAATTGGTCCAGAGACTGGACTCCAAAGTTTTGATAGCTGAACAAGTTACAGCGGTAATGAACTAGATCTGGTCACAATCATGATAAGTTGCAAAGGTAATGAGCTCCAGGTAGAGCTGGTCACACTCATGACAAGTTGCAAAGGTAATGAGCTCCAGGTAGAGCTGGTCACAATCATGACAAGTTGCAAAGGTAATGAGCTCCAGGTAGAGCTGGTCACAATCATGACAGTTACAAAGGTAATGAATCATAAACACGTCCATACATGGTAAACAAATGACAGAGTAATGATCAATATTCTAGGGAATGTATCCATTGCCCCAACAACAGATGTTGCAAGGTGCCTGTCCCTATTCGGCAGGACAGCCAGACAGCCATTGCAAACAGCAGCAGGTTGCACCAGGATCTTCTGCTTGCAGGAGCACCATCGCTAGTAGCCCGAGGGAGAGCAGCCCTGGGGACGTGTCAACGTCCTGGTGGACGCTAGTTTGATTGCAGATCCCAGGTGGACGCCAATTTGATTGCAGATCCCAGGTGGACGCCAATTTGATTGCAGATCCCAGGCCCTCCGTCCGCTGAGAGGCGCTGCTGGCCGCTCCCACATGGAGCCCCCTGGGCTCCAAGACATCCACCGTGCGCACGGATGCCGAAGCCTGAGGAACCGAGTGCACACCGCCTGTGGCACACCTGACAGCTGCCTCGTAGTCGAATTCCACGGTGCTGTCCCCGCACACCCCCCGCCATCGCCGACGCTGGGAGTTGGGTGGGTGAGGAACAGGGGTGAGGGGTTAAACTAAATGCAAATTATGTGATCAGGCATATGGTCACTGTCTTGAACACTATGTGCTTAACTGTCCACTTATTGAGGAATATAGAGATAGACAGTATAATAACCTATGTGACATGTCATGATATCTTATTCATGAAAATAAGATACCAGTTATACTAAGCAAATTTCCTAAATTTGCTTGTAACAGATAAGTGAACTGTAGATATACTTCCAAATGTACAATTGTTAACCCTTTTGGGGCCTAGTTCCTAGGCCTATTGTGTATCCATATGCGCTTGCGCTACCCTCCACAGGATGGATATGGGGTGCACAATAAACTAGCCACTTCGGTGGGAAAATCTAAAAAAATCTAACCAATACATGAGCCGTTTTTGACTTTCGTGAATAATAATAATAACAATATCTTCATTTCTACCAGTACATGTACAAGGTATACAGACCATAGCTGACATCAATGACATACTACTATATAGAAAGTCCCTTGTTATGCTCTCAGAGCCAGGCCACAGACCAGGCCTCATGGTGGATCAGGGCCTGATCAACCAGGCTGTTACTGCTGGCCGCACGCAAACCGACGTACGAACCACAGCCTGGCTGGTCAGGTACTGACTTTAAGTGCTTGTCCAGTGCCTTCTTGAAGACAGCCAGGGGTTTATTGGTAATCCCCCTTATGTATGCAGGGAGGCAGTTGAACAGTCTTGGGCACCTGACACTTATTGTGTTGTCTCTTATCGTGCTAGTGGCACCCCTGCTTTTCATTGGGGGAATGTTGCATCGTCTGTTGAGTCTTTTGCTTTCATAGGGAGTGATTTTCGTGTGCAAGTTTGGTACTAATCCCTCAAGAATTTTCCACGTGTATATAATAATGTATCTCTCCCGCCTGCGTTCAGGGAGTACAGGTTTAGGAACTACACACACACACTGGAGGACAGGAGAGATATGATAGCGACATATAAAATACTGAAAGGAATTAACAAGGTGGAGAGAGACAGGATGTTCCAGAGATGGGACACAGCAACAAGGGGACACAGAATGAGTCACAGGGATGTTAAGAAGTATTTCTTTAGTCACAGAGTTGTCAGGAAGTGGAATAGTTTGAAAAGTGACCTAGTGGAGGCAGGATCCATACATAGCGATGAAGCTCATGGAGCACGGAGTGAACCTAGTAGCGACCAGTGAAGAGGCGGGGCCAGTAGCTATGACTCGACCCCTGCAACCAGAATAAGGTGATTACACAGACGGGGCCAGGAGCTGCGTCTAGATCCCTACAACCACAAATAGGTGATTACACACACGGGGCCAGGAGCTGCGCTTCTATCCTTACAACCCCAAATAGGTAATTACACACACGGGGCCAGGAGCTGCGAATCGACCCTGCAACCACAAATAGGTAAGTACACAAGAATTAATAATCAGATCACGAAACAATGCCATGACTGATGGAGTAAATGGGAGAATGGAGTGAGTGGCGCGCCAGTCATCCTCTAGTGGACTAAACCCTGAACTGCCAGTCACAGCGTGACAGTCACCTCAGGCTCAGAGGAATGGAAAAGGCGTCTAGTCATTCTCTCCTCTGAATCTCTCCTCAGCCTGTGTAGGTCGGCAGATGGATCCTACAAGTTTCCTCCAGGCATACTTGCACGAGTACGCAGCACCATCATGAAACACACATCTAGTAAAACCCGAAAAAAGTCGTAAGAAGGGAGTCCAGACTGGTGCTTGAGTCGGGAAAAATTGGTTGTTAATGAGGCCTACTTGAACCAGCTCTGGTATGAACCCAAATGTGTCTCACGAAATCGTAATGACACGATTTCGTGAGTCATGTTGACGGATTTGAGGGAACTTGAGCTAGAGTTCGTCACACACTGAGGTCCGGAGTTCGAATCTCCGGTACGTCTGGAAAATATTAGGGACGTGTTTCCATGAGACACCTGTTGTCCATGTTCACCCATCAGTAAAATGGGTACCTGGGTTAGTTACCATTTTGTCCTAGGCACATGTCGATTAGACACTAGGCCTGTTGTATGTGTTAGTGGACTGGTGTGGGTGGCATCCTGGGACAAAACTGACCTAATTTGTGGGAAATGCTCAGCATAACAAGGGGCTTTCTATATAGTAGTATGTCATTGATGTCAGCTATGGTCTGTATACCTTGTACATGTACTGGTAGTAAATAAAGATAATATTATTATTATTATTATTATTATTATTATTATTATTATTATTATTATTAAGAACTTGCATTTGTGGTCACAGTGGTGGCCCATGCTAACCTTCCAATGGTGTACATAAATATACTTAGTTGGATGAATCATATTAGACCAGCGTGGTCCAGTGGTTAGCACACTGGCCTGTAAGTTTTAGCCCTCAATTGCCATGGGTTTGATTCCCACCCGTTCCCTGATCTGAACCCAGATATGAGTCTGAGAACAGGACACATACGGCACAAGCAGTCACAGCCCTTAAAATACAATAACACAGAAAGAAATGGAGGACATATGATCACGATGTATAAAATACTTCAGTGGAATGGATAGAGTAGACAAAGATAAGCTCCGTAAGGGAGATAAAACAGCAGAACTTAGGATGGTGGATAGGAACCATCCAGGAAGGTGCTACCTGACGTAAACCATCCAGAAAGGTGCTACCTGTAGTATCTTAACCATCCAGGAAGGTTCTACCTGAAGTACCTTAACCATCCAGGAAGGTGCTACCTGAAGTAAACCATCCAGGAAGGTTCTACCTGAAGTATCTTAGCCATCCAAGAAGGTGCTATCTGAAGTATCTTAACCACCCAGGAAGGTGCTACCTGAAGTACCTTAACCATCCAGGAAGGTGCTACCTGAAGTATCTTAACCATCCAGAAAGGTGCAACCTGAAGTATCTTAACCATCCAGGAAGGTGCTACCTGAAGTATCTTAACCATCCAGGAAGGTGCTACTGAAGTATCTTAACCATCCAAAAAGGTGCTACCTGAAGTACCTTAACCATCCAGGAAGGTGCTACCTGAAGTACCTTAACCATCCAGGAAGGTGCTACCTGAAGTACCTTAACCATCCAGGAAGGTGCTACCTGAAGTATGTTAACCATCCAGGAAGGTTCTACCTGAAGTATCTTAACCATCCAGGAAGGTGCTACCTGAAGTATCTTAACCATCCAGGAAGGTGCTACCTGAAGTACTTTAACCATCCAGGAAGGTGCCACCTGAAATATCTTAACCATCCAGGAAGGTGCTACCTGAAGTATCTTAACCATCCAGGAAGGTGCTACCTGAAGTACCTTAACCATCCAGGAAGGTGCTACCTGAAGTATCTTAACCATCCAGGAAGGTTCTACCTGAAGTACCTTAACCATCCAGGAAGGTGCTACCTGAAGTATCTTAACCATCCAGGAAGGTGCTACCTGAAGTACCTTAACCATCCAGGAAGTTGCTACCTGAAGTATCTTAACCATCCAGGAAGGTGCTACCTGATGTACCTTAACCATCCAGGAAGGTGCTACCTGAAGTATCTTAACCATCCAGGAAGGTGCTGCCTGAAGTATCTTAACCATCCAGGAAGGTGCTGCCTGAAGTATCTTAACCATCCAGGAAGGTGCTACCTGAAGTACCTTAACCATCCAGGAAGGTGGGGGAACAGGTGTAGACAAGGACACACAAACTAGCCATACCACGGTAGATAGTAAACAGGGGGATGCCCGGGAAATACTGAAGATAAATTACCAGAAACTGATGAAGGCTCCATTGTTAGCACTAGTGCCGAAGATAGAAACGAGACAGGAACACACCCACCAATAGGGAATACAATGGGGAACACAGTCACAAAAAAACAGGGCAAACGGAAACCAGGCCTATTACCTGGAGTTTACCTGGAGAGAGTTCCAGGGGTCAACGCCCCTGCGGCCCAGTCTGTGACCAGGCCTCATGTTTGACCAGAGCCTGATCAACCAGGCTGTTACTGCTGGCCGCACTCAGTCCAACGTACGAACCACAGCCTGGCTAGTCAGGCACCGACTTTAGTTGCCTGTCCAGTGCCTGCTTGAAGACAGCCAGGGGTCTATTAGTAATCCCCCTTATGTATGCTGGGAGGCAGTTGAACAGTCTTGGGCCCCTGACACTTATTGTGTTGTCTCTCAGCGTGCTAGTGGCACCCCTGCTTTTCATTGGGGGGATGTTGCATCCTCTGCCGAGTCTTTTGCTTTCGTAGGGAGTAACTCTCGTGTGCAAGTTTTGTACTAATCCCTTGAGAATTTTCCAAGTGTATATAATAATGTATCTCTCCCGCCTGCATTCCAGGGAGTACAGGTTTAGGAACTTCAAGCGTTCCCAGTAATTGAGGTGGTTTATTGTAGTTATGCATGCCGTGAAGGTTCTCTGCACATTTTCTAGTTCAGCAATTTCACCTAGTTTTTCGCTCTATTGTGTTGTTGGAATTTGTTTTGTACTCCGATGAGATTTTAATTTCTTCACGTTATCCATTTCGGAGTAATTGAATTTTCTCATCATTGAACTTCATATTGTTTTCTGCAGCCCATTTAAAGATTTGGTTTATGTCTGCTTGGAGTCTTGCAGTGTCTTCAACGGTGGACACTGTCATACAGATTCGGGTGTCATCTGCAAAGGAAGACACGGCACTGTGGCTTATATCCCTGTCTATGTCCGATATGAGGATGAGGAACAGGATGGGAGCAAGTACTGTGCCTTGTGGAACAGAGCTTTTCACTGTAGCTTAACCATCCAGGAAGGTTCTATCTGAAGTACCTTAACCATCCAGGAAGGTTCTATCTGAAGTACCTTAACCATCCAGGAAGGTTCTATTGAAGTATCTTAACCATCCAGGAAGGTTCTATCTGAAGTATCTTAACCATCCAGGAAGGTTCTACTGAAGTATCTTAACCATCCAGGAAGGTTCTATCTGAAGTATTTTAACCATCCAGGAAGGTTCTACTGAAGTATCTTAACCATCCAGGAAGGTTCTACTGAAGTATCTTAACAATCCAGGAAGGTTCTACTGAAGTATCTTAACCATCCAGGAAGGTTCTACTGAAGTATCTTAACCATCCAGGAAGGTTCTACTGAAGTATCTTAACCATCCAGGAAGGTTCTACTGAAGTATCTTAACCATCCAGGAAGGTTCTACAGAAGTATCTTAACCATCCAGGAAGGTTCTACTGAAGTATCTTAACCATCCAGGAAGGTTCTATCTGAAGTATCTTAACCATCCAGGAAGGTTCTACTGAAGTATCTTAACCATCCAGGAAGGTTCTATCTGAAGTATTTTAACCATCCAGGAAGGTTCTACTGAAGTATCTTAACCATCCAGGAAGGTTCTACTGAAGTATCTTAACAATCCAGGAAGGTTCTACTGAAGTATCTTAACCATCCAGGAAGGTTCTACTGAAGTATCTTAACCATCCAGGAAGGTTCTACTGAAGTATCTTAACCATCCAGGAAGGTTCTACTGAAGTATCTTAACCATCCAGGAAGGTTCTACAGAAGTATCTTAACCATCCAGGAAGGTTCTACCGAAGTATCTTAACCATCCAGGAAGGTTCTACTGAAGTATCTTAACCATCCAGAAAGGTTCTACTGAAGTATCTTAACCATCCAGGAAGGTTCTACTGAAGTATCTTAACCATCCAGGAAGGTTCTACCTGCAGCCTGGTAAATATTTAACACTGCCAGGAGTGTCAGATACTGAGAGTGAGCTACATGACTGTGAGCAACATGACTGTGAGCAACATGACTGTGAGCAACATGACTGTGAGGAACAGGACTGTGAGGAACATGACTGTGAGCAACATGACTGTGAGTAACATGACTGTGAGCAACATGACTGTGAGCAACATGACTGTGAGCAACATGACTGTGAGCAACATGACTGTGAGCAACATGACTGTGAGTAACATGACTGTGAGCAACATGACTGTGAGTAACATGACTGTGAGCAACATGACTGTGAGCAACATGACTGTGAGTAACATGACTGTGAGCAACATGACTGTGAGCAACATGACTGTGAGTAACATGACTGTGAGCAACATAACTGTGAGCAACATGACTGTGAACAACATGACTGTGAGGAACATGACTGTGAGCAACATGACTGTGAGCAACATGACTGTGAGGAACATGACTGTGAGCAACATGACTGTGAGCAACATGACTGTGAGCAACATGACTGTGAGTAACATGACTGTGAGTAACATGACTGTGAGTAACATGACTGTGAGTAACATGACTGTGAGCAACATGACTGTGAGCAACATGACTGTGAGTAACATGACTGTGAGTAACATGACTGTGAGCAACATGACTGTGAAGTAACATGACTGTGAGCTAACATGACTGTGAGCAACATGACTGTAGAACATGAGAGTAACATGACTGTGAGAACATGACTGTAAAGTAACATGACTGTGAAGCTAACATGACTGTGAGTAACATGACTGTAATGATAACATGACTGTGAGCTAACATGACTGTGAGTAACATGACTGTGAGTAACATGACTGTGAGAACATGACTGTGAGCTAACATGACTGTGAGAACATGACTGTGAGTAACATGACTGTGAGAACATGACTTGAAACATGACTGAGCATGAAAACATGACTGTGAAACATGCTAGACTGACTGTGAGAACATGACTGGCACATGACTGTGATAACATGACTGTGAAACATGACTGTGAAGTAACTATGACTGTGAGTAACATGACTGTGAGTAAATGACTGTATAACTGACTGTGAGCAACATGACTGTAGTAAAGACTGAAGCAACATGACTGATCATGACTGTGAGTAACATGACTGTGAGGAACATGACTGTGAGCAACATGACTGTGAGGAACATGAGTGTGAGCAACATGACTGTGAGCAACATGACTGTGAACAACATGACTGTGAGCAACATGACTGTGAGTAACATGACTGTGAGTAACATGACTGTGAGGAACATGAGTGTGAGCAACATGAGTGTGAGCAACATGACTGTGAGCAACACAGGAGAAAGCCAGTGTGTTGACCACTGGAGTATAACAGTGACACACTACCTCAGTGTACCATCTCACTCTGCTTAATATACTTCTCTGGAGTATATCTCCACTTCCTGGCTAGTATATCCTCGCTAACTGGTGAGTATATTTGACAATTATATCTTTGTTACTGTAAATGATTTTCACTTAGCTGTTTTAGCTTTTAAGGTGTAAATAATAATATTTTACAATTACCCCAGTGGTGTGTTGCTATGTATACCTGGAGATGGTTTAAGGGGTCAACGCCCCCACGGCCCGGTCTGTGACCAGGCCTCGTGGTGGATCAGGGTCTGATCAACCAGGGTGTTACTGCTGGCCGCTCGTAAACCAACGTATGAACCACAGCCCGGCTGGTCAGGTACTGACTTTATGTGTCTGTCCAGTGCCTTCTTGAAGACAACCAGGGGTCTTGAAGACAGCCAGGGGTCTTGAAGACAACCAGGGGTCTTGAAGACAGCCAGGGGTCTTGAAGACAACCATGGGTCATGAAGACAGCCAGGGGTCTTGAAGACAACCATGGGTCTTGAAGACAGCAAGGGGTCTTGAAGACAACCAGGGGTCTTGAAGACAACCATGGGTCTTGAAGACAGCAAGGGGTCTTGAAGTCAGCCAGGGGTCTTGAAGACAACCAGGGGTCTTGAAGACAACCATGGGTCTTGAAGACAGCCAGGGGTCTTGAAGACAGCCAGGGGTCTTGAAGACAACCATGGGTCTTGAAGACAACCATGGGTCTTGAAGACAGCCAGGGGTCTTGAAGACAACCATGGGTCTTGAAGACAGCCAGGGGTCTTGAAGACAGCCAGGGGTCTTGAAGAATACCATGGGTCTTGAAGACAGCCAGGGGTCTTGAAGACAGCCTGGGGTCTTGAAGACAACCATGGGTCTTGAAGACAGCCAGGGGTCTTGAAGACAGCCAGGGGTCTTGAAGACAACCAGGGGTCTTGAAGACAACCATGGGTCTTGAAGACAGCCAGGGGTCTTGAAGACAGCCAGGGGTCTTGAAGACAACCAGGGGTCTTGAAGACAACCATGGGTCTTGAAGACAGCCAGGGGTCTTGAAGACAGCCAGGGGTCTTGAAGACAACCATGGGTCTTGAAGACAACCATGGGTCTTGAAGACAGCCAGGGGTCTTGAAGACAACCATGGGTCTTGAAGACAGCCAGGGGTCTTGAAGACAGCCAGGGGTCTTGAAGACAACCAGGGGTCTTGAAGACAACCAGGGGTCTTGAAGACAACCAGGGGTCTTGAAGACAACCAGGGGTCTTGAAGACAGCCAGGGGTCTTGAAGACAGCCAGGGGTCTTGAAGACAACAAGGGGTCTTGAAGACAACCAGGGGTCTTGAAGACAACCAGGGGTCTTGAAGACAGCCAGGGGTCTTGAAGACAGCCAGGGGTCTTGAAGACAATTAGGGGTCTTGAAGGCAACCAGGGGTCTTGAAGACAGCCATGGCTTTTGACGACAGCTAGGGGTCTTGAAGACAACCATGGGTATTGAAGACAGCCAGGGGTCTTTAAGACAGCCAGGGGTCTTGAAGACAACCATGGGTCTTGAAGACAGCCAGGGGTCTTGAAGACAGCCAGGGTCTTGAAGACAGCCAGGGGTCTTGAAGACAACCAGGGGTCTTGAAGACAACCAGGGGTCTTGAAGACAACCAGGGGTCTTGAAGACAGCCAGGGATCTTGAAGACAGCCAGGGGTCTTGAAGACAACCAGGGGTCTTGAAGGCAACCAGGGGTCTTGAAGACAGCCATTACTTTTGACGACAGCTAGGGGTCTTGAAGACAACCAGGGGTCTTGAAGACAACCAGGGGTCGTTAAGACAACCAGGGGTCTTGAAGACAACCAGGGTCTTGAAGGAACCAGGGTCTTGAAGACAACCAGGGTCTTGAAGACAACCAGGGGTCTTGAAGACAGCCAGGGGTCTTGAAGACAGCCAGGGTCTTGAAGACAACCAGGGGTCTTGAAGACAACCAGGGTCTTGAAGACAGCCAGGGGTCTTGAAGACAGCCAGGGTCTTGAAGACAGCCAGGGTCTTGAAGACAGCCAGGGGTCTTGAAGACACCAGGGGTCTTGAAGCAACCAGGGGTCTTGAAGACAGCCAGGGTCTTGAAGACAGCCAGGGTCTTGAAGACAGCCAGGGGTCTTGAAGACAACCAGGGTCTTGAAGGCAACCAGGGGTCTTGAAGACAGCCATGGCTTGAGACACAGGGGTCTTGAAGACAACCAGGGTCTTGAAGACAACCAGGGGTCTTGAAGACAACCAGGGGTCTTGAAGACAACCAGGGGTCTTGAAGACAGCCAGGGTCTTGAAGACAACCAGGGGTCTTGAAGACAGCCATGGGTCTTGAAGACAGCCAGGGGTCTTGAAGACAACCAGGGTCTTGAAGCACCAGGGTCTTGAAGACAGCCATGGGTCTTGAAGACAGCCAGGGTCTTGAAGACAGCCATGGGTCTTGAAGACAACCATGGGTCTTGAAGACAACCATGGGTCTTGAAGACAGGGTCTTGAAGACAGCCAGGTCTTGAAGACAGCCAGGTCTGAGACACCAGGTCTGAAGACAACAGGTTTGAAGACAACCAGGTCTGAAGACAACCAGGGTCTGAAGACACCAGGTCTTGAAGAAAGGTCTTGAGACACCAGGCTAAACAGGTCTAAGACAGCCAGGTTGAGACAGCAGGTCTTGAAACAACCAGGTCTTGAAGACAACAGGGTCTTAAGACACAGGGTCTGAAGACACCAGGTCTTGAAGACACCAGGTCTTAAGCAACCAGGTCTTGGCACACTGGTCTTGAAGACACAGTCTTGAAGACAACCAGGTCTTAGCAACCAGGTCTTGAAGACAACCAGTCTTGAAGACAGCCAGGTCTTGAAGACACCAGGGTCTAACAGCAGTCGAACAGTGAAGACCGGCTAGACACCAGGTCTGAGAACAGGCTTAAGCACAGGTCTGAACAACGTTGAGACACAGGTCTTGAAGCACCAGGTCAAGACACCAGGTTGAAGACAACCATGGGTCTAGACACAGGCTTGAGACACCAGGTCTGAAGACACCAGGGTCTGAAGACACAGGTCTTGCACCAGGTTGAAGACAACAGGCTAGACACCAGTGAAGACAGCCAGGTCTTGAAGAATCCAGCTAGAACCAGGGTCTGAAGACAGCCGGGTCTTGAAGACAACCATGGGCTTGAAGAAGCAGGTCTTGAAGCACCAGGGTCTGAAGAAACCAGGGTCTTAAGAACCAGGGGTTTGAAGACACCGGGTCTTGAAGACAACCAGGTCTGAAGACACCAGGTCTTGAAGACACCAGGGTCTTGAAGACAACCAGGGTCTTGAAGACAGCCAGGGTCTTGAAGACACCAGGGTCTTGAAGACACCAGGGTCTTGAAGACACCAGGGTCTTGAAGACAACCATGGGTCTTGAAGACAGCCAGGGTCTTGAAGACAGCCAGGGTCTGAAGACAACCAGGGTCTGAAGACAACCAGGTCTTGAAGACAGCCAGGGGTCTTGAACAACCATGGGTTGAAGAACCAGGGTCTTGAAGACACCAGGGTCTTGAAGACAACCAGGGTCTTGAAGACAACCAGGGTCTTGAAGACAACCAGGGTCTTGAAGACACCAGGGATCTTGAAGACACCAGGGTCTTGAAGACGCCAGGTCTTGAAGACAACCAGGGGTCTTAAGACAACCAGGGTCTTGAAGAAGCCAGGGATTTGAAGACAGCCAGGGTCTTGAAGACAACCAGGGTCTTGAAGCAACCAGGGTCTTGAAGACACCAGTTTACACAGAGTCTTGAAGACAACCAGGGTCTTGAAGACAACCAGGGGTCTTGAAGACAACAAGGGTCTTGAAGACAACCAGGGTCTTGAAGACAGCCAGGGGTCTTGAAGACAACCAGGGTCTTGAAGAACCAGGGTCTTGAAGACACCAGGGTCTTGAAGACAACCAGGGGTCTTGAAGACAACCAGGGGTCTTGAAGACAGCCAGGGGTCTTGAAGACAGCTACAAGGGTCTTGAAGACAGCCAGGGTCTTGAAGACAGCCAGGGTCTGAAGACAACCAGGGTCTTGAAGACAACCAGGTCTTAGAAGACAACCAGGGGTCTTGAAGACAACCAGGGTCTTGAAGACAGCCAGGTCTTGAAAGACGAAGCCAGGGTCTTGAAGACAACCAGGGGTCTTGAAGCAACCAGGGGCTTGAAGACACCATTGGCTTTTGAGACAGCTAGGGGTCTTGAAGACAACCAGGGTCTTGAAGACAACCAGGTCTTAAGACAACCAGGGGTCTTGAAGACAACCAGGGTCTTGAAGACAGCCAGGGTCTTGAAGACAACCAGGGTCTTGAAGACAGCCACTGGGTCTTGAAGACACCAGGGTCTTGAAGACAACCAGGGGTCTTGAAGGCAACCAGGGGTCTTAAAGACAGCCATGGCTTTTGACGACAGCTAGGGGTCTTGAAGACAACCATGGGTCTTGAAGACAACCATGGGTCTTGAAGACAACCATGGGTCTTGAAGACAGCCAGGGGTCTTGAAGACAGCCAGGGGTCTTGAAGACAGCCAGGGGTCTTGAAGACAGCCAGAGGTCTTGAAGACAACCAGGGGTCTTGAAGACAACCAGGGGTCTAGAAGACAGCCACGGGTCTTGAAGACAGCCAGGGGTCTTGAAGACAACCAGGGGTCTTGAAGGCAACCAGGGGTCTTGGAGACAGCCATGGCTTTTGACGACAGCTAGGGGTCTTGAAGACAACCAGGGGTCTTGAAGACAACCAGGGGTCTTGAAGACAACCAGGGGTCTTGAAGACAACCAGGGGTCTTGAAGACAACCATTGGGCTTGAATACAGTCAGGGGTCTTGAAGACAACCAGGGGTCTTGAAGACAGCCATGGCTTTTGACGACAGCTAGGGTCTTGAAGACAACCAGGGGTCTTGATGACAACCAGGGGTCTTGAAGACAACCAGGGGTCTTTAAGACAACCAGGGGTCTTGAAGACAAAAAAGGGATATTGAAAACAAAAAGGGGTCTTGAAGACAGCCAAGGGTCTTGAAGACAACCATTGGGCTTGAATACAGCCAGGGGTCTTGAAGATAACCAGGGGTCTTGAAGACAGCCAAGGGTCTTGAAGACTGCCAGGGGTCTTGATGACAGCCAGGGGTCTTGAAGGCAACCAGGGTCCTTGAAGACAGCCAGGGGTCTTGAAGACTGCCATGGGTCTTCAAGACAGCCAAGGGTCTTCAAGACAGTCAGGGGTCTTCAAAACAGCCAGGGATCTTCAAGACAGACGGGTCTATTCGTAACTGCACCTTTCAAGGCGGGTGAAATTGCTGACCTAGAAAATATGCTGAGAACCTTCACCGCACGCATAAGTGCGATAAACCACCTCAACTACTGGGAACGCTTGAAGTTCCTAAACCTGTACTCTCTAGAACGCAGGCGGGAGAGATACATTATTATATACACTTGGAAAATCCTGGAAGGATTAGTACCAAACTTGCACACGAGAGTCACTCCCTACGAAAGCAAAAGACTCGGCAGGCGATGTAACATTCCCCCAATGAAAAGCAGGGGTGCCACTAGCACGTTGAGAGACAAAACAATAAGTGTCAGGGGCCCAAGACTGTTCAACTGCCTCCCTGCCAAGCGTTCCCAGTAATTGAGGTGTTTTATCGCACTTATGTGTGCCATGAAGGTTCTCTGTACATCATGGGCTTAGCATCCCTTAGTTTGAAGGTTCTCATTATCCATCCTGTCATTTTTCTAGCAGATGTGATTGATGTGGCCCCGGTGGCCTGATGGCTAAAGCGGGGTGGAAACATTTCGACATGTTTCCTTACACATGTTGTCATGTTCACCTAGCAGCAAATATGTACCTGGGTGTTAGTCGACTGGTGTGGGTCGCATCCTGGGGGACAAGATTGAGGACCCCAATGGAAATAAGACAGACAGTCCTCGGTGACGCACTGACTTTCTTGGGTTATCCTGGGTGGCTAACCCTCCAGGGTTGAAAATCCGAAGAAATCTTATCTTATCTTACAATGTTATGTTCTTTGAAGGTGAGATCTTCTGACATTATCACTCTCAGGTCTTTTGCATTAGTTTTTCACTCTGTTGTGTGGATGGAATTTGTTTTATAATCCGATATAGCTTTAATTTCCTCACGTTTTCCAAATAGGAGTAATTGAAATTTCTCATCATTGAACTTCATATTATTTTCTGCGGCCCATTTAAAGATTTGATTGATGTCCGCCTGGAGTCTTGCGGTGTCGTCAATAGAGGACACTGTCATGAAAATTCGAGTGTCGTCTGCAAAGGAAGACATGGACCTAAAGTCAGTACCTGACCAGCCATTCTGTGGTTCGTACGTCGGGTTGCGTGCTGCCGACAGTAACAGCCTGGTTAATCAGACCCTGATCCATAATGAGGCCTGGTCACAGACCGGGCCGCGGGGGCGTTGACCCCCGAAACCCTCTCCCGGTATACACACATGCAGGGGCCAGGAGCTGTGACTCGACCCTGCAGCCACATAGGATGTGACTTGGACCTGACTAGCTTAGGCCAGTAGGTGACTTGTACCTGTCTAGCATGGGCCAGTAGATGACTTGGACCTGCCTAGCATGGGACAGTAGGTGACTTGGACCTGCCTAGCATGGGCCAGTAGGTGACTTGGACCTGCCTAGCATGGGACAGTAGGTGACTTGGACCTGCCTAGCATGGGCCAGTAGGTGACTTGGCCCTGCTTAGCATGGAACAGTAGGTGACTTGGACCTGCCTAGCATGGGCCAGTAGGTGACTTGGACCTGCCTAGCATGGGCCAGTAGGTGACTTGGTTCTACCTAGCATGGGACAGTAGGTGACTTGGACCTGCCTAGCATGGGCCAGTAGGTGACTTGGACCTGCCTAGCATGGGACAGTAGGTGACTTGGACCTGCCTAGCATGGGACAGTAGGTGACTTGGTTCTACCTAGCATGGGACAGTAGGTGACTTGGACCTGCCTAGCATGGGACAGTAGGTGACTTGGACCTGCCTAGCATGGGACAGTAGGTGACTTGGACCTGCCTAGCATGGGACAGTAGGTGACTTGGACCTGCCTAGCATGGGCCAGTAGGTGACTTGGACCTGCCTAGCATGGGACAGTAGGTGACTTGGACCTGCCTAGCATGGGCCAGTAGGTGACTTGGCCCTGCTTAGCATGGAACAGTAGGTGACTTGGACCTGCCTAGCATGGGCCAGTAGGTGACTTGGACCTGCCTAGCATGGGCCAGTAGGTGACTTGGTTCTACCTAGCATGGGACAGTAGGTGACTTGGACCTGCCTAGCATGGGCCAGTAGGTGACTTGGACCTGCCTAGCATGGGACAGTAGGTGACTTGGACCTGCCTAGCATGGGACAGTAGGTGACTTGGTTCTACCTAGCATGGGACAGTAGGTGACTTGGACCTGCCTAGCATGGGACAGTAGGTGACTTGGACCTGCCTAGCATGGGACAGTAGGTGACTTGGACCTGCCTAGCATGGGCCAGTAGGTGACTTCGACCTACCTAGCATGGGGCAGTAGGTGATTTGGACCTGCCTAGCATGGGACAGTAGGTGACTTAGACCTGCCTAGCATAGGCCAGTAGGTGACTTAGACCTGCCTAGCATGGGCCAGTAGGTGACTTGGACCTGCCTAGCATGGGCCAGTAGGTGACTTGGACCTGCCTAGCATGGGACAGTAGGTGACTTGGACCTGCCTAGCATGGGCAAGTAGGTGACTTGGACCTGCCTAGCATGGGCCAGTAGGTGACTTGGACCTGCCTAGCATGGGACAGTAGGTGACTTAGACCTGCCTAGCATAGGCCAGTAGGTGACTTAGACCTGCCTAGCATAGGCCAGTAGGTGACTTAGACCTGCCTAGCATAGGCCAGTAGGTGACTTAGACCTGCCTAGCATAGGCCAGTAGGTGACTTGGACCTGCCTAGCATGGGGCAGTAGGTGACTTAGACCTGCCTAGCATAGGCCAGTAGGTGACTTAGACCTGCCTAGCATGGGCCAGTAGGTGACTTGGACCTGCCTAGCATGGGACAGTAGGTGACTTGGACCTGCCTAGCATGGGCAAGTAGGTGACTTGGACCTGCCTAGCATGGGCCAGTAGGTGACTTGGACCTGCCTAGCATGGGCCAGTAGATGACCTGGACCTGCCTAGCATGGGCCAGTAAGTGACCTGACCTACCTAGCATGGGCCAGTAGATGACCTGGACCTGCCTAGCATGGGCTAGTAGGTTACCTGACCTACCTAGCATGGGCCAGTAGGTGACTTGGACCTGCCTAGCATGGGCCAGTAGGTGACTTGGACCTGCCTAGCATGGGCCAGTAGGTGACTTGGACCTGCCTAGCATGGGCCAGTAGATGACTTGGACCTGCCTAGCATGGGCCAGTAGGTGACCTGAACCTGCCTAGCATGGGCCAGTAGGTTACTTGGCCCTGCCTAGCATGGGACAGTAGGTGACCTGGACCTGCCTAGCATGGGCCAGTAGGTTACTTGGCCCTGCCTAGCATGGGACAGTAGGTGACTTGGACCTGCCTAGCATGGGCCAGTAGGTGACTTGGACCTGCCTAGCATGGGCCAGTAGGTGACTTGGACATGCCTAGCATGGGCCAGTAGGTGACCTGGACCTGCCTAGCATGGGTCAGTAGGTGACTTGACCCTGCCTAGCATGGGACAGTAGGTGACTTGGACATGCCTAGCATGCGCCAGTAGGTGACTTGAACCTGCCTAGCATGGGCCAGTAGGTGACTTGGACCTGCCTAGCATGGGCCAGTAGGTGACTTGGACCTGCCTTCATGGGACAGTAGGTGACTTGGGCCTGTCTAGCATGGGCCAGTAGGTGGCCTGGACCTGCCTAGCATGGGCCACTAGATGACCTGGACCTGCCTACCATGGGCTAGTAGGTGACCTGAACCTGCCTAGCATGGCCAGTAAGTGACCTGACCTGCCTAGCATGGGCTAGTAGGTGACCTGACCTACCTAGCATGGGCCAGTAGGTAACCTGAACCTGCCTAGCATAGGCCAGTAAGTGACCTGGCCTGCCTAGCATTGGCCAGTAGGTGACCTGACCTACCTAGAATGTTCCAGTAGGTGACCTGGACCTACCTAGCATGTTCCAGTAGGTGTCTTGGCCCTGCCTAGTATGGGCCAGTAGGTGACCTGGACCTGCCTAGCATGGGCCAGTAGGCCTGCGACAGTGCTCCTTCTTATATTCTTATAGATGAGTATACAGAGACAGGAAATTTATCAACCTGGGTCAAAAAATTCAAACAATTCAAGATTTCAGACATATTTTGCATTTATTAACATAAATAAAGACCCGAGAGGATTAAATAATAGTCAAATAATAGTCAATAATAGTAAAATAGGAGATAGTGATAGTTGTGGATGTTCGTGAGTGTTGTAGTATCCTCAAGACAACAAGAGACACACTCTCTCTCACTCTCGCTTTATTTTACCACATTTACTCACTTTATTCTCACCGCTGAGGCTACAGCTCCTGTCCCCCGAGGTGAGAGATATCTGTACGTGTCTGCCTGGTGGGGTGGGTCAGCCAGGGAGCGCTAAACACGCACGGGGAGGGAGTGGAGGTGGCCGCCTGGGGGATGGCGAGCCAGGTAGGTTCGATCCGAGGTAAGGGAGGAGTAACTCCGCTTCCCGGGATCAAGAGCCTTTCTCAAGCCAGGGAGTCATCATAGCTTCGTATAATTGTTATTTATTTTTTTATTAATATTTCTGGTGTATTGCGAAACGTTTGGATGTTTGTCGGCGGCTCTTGATCCAGGGTAGTGGAGTACTAGCTCCACCTCCCTGGATCAAGAGCCTTCACATGAGGGGAGTCACCTTGCATAGCCTCATAAATTCACCAAAAAATATAATTTTTTTTATTGTTTTGCAACTTATAATGTATTAGGAAATGTTTGATATTTTTATTTTAAGACTCTTGATCCAAGGAAAGGGAGGATCAACTCCCCTTCCATGGATCAAGAGCCTACCCTTGATGTTCTCTCACCCTCATAAAGTCACCAGAAAAAACTTTTTTAGTGTGATTCCTCGTTTCTGAGGAAACTTCTGGTTTGATCCAAGGAACGAGAGGATTAACTCCTGCCTGGGATCAAGAGCCTTCCCTTGATGTTCTCTCACAGCCTCAGAAAACTGTT